>JACXGM010015683.1:0-21204 GCA_016801145.1 Umbra pygmaea
TGCTGTTTACAAATTTACAAATTTATTTTTAACTGTTTAAGTTAGCTAGTTTTCCTCAAACATTTAAATTCGTTGATTTTATAAACTTACGCTAAATAACGTCAGCTAAAATGTGTCTGCAATGCAGGTTTAAAAAGTAATTCGGATTTTAAAGTTATTACCTCAGTAAGGAGCTGATGAAACGTTATTTCTCTACGGCAACACGGGTAGTATCTCAGTTTGTTTGGAAATGTTGACGGTCTCCATGATCCGCCATTGCTGTAAAAAAACTGACTGATGAAGTGAACAGAGTTGACGCAACTCTCTCTCTCTATGGCTCTGCTCTACACCAATGTCTCCTGGCACAAGATTGGAATGTGTTGTTAGAAAAATCGTTAGTTGCAGCTCAAGTGTAGAGTGAGAATCCCTTATCCAGTAAGCACTAACTATTGACACTGGGCCACACGTGAACTCGGCTTGCTGACCTTTTATGAGAAAAACTGCTTGGGGGGAACAAAGCCTTAAAACAAAGCATAATATTCCACTGTAAACTGTTCCCTTTGGATTTGAGTATAAAATAGCCTCCCTTGGGTTGCAGGCTAAAGGGGGCAAATGTCTACATTTGTAATGCCTTCATTGGACCTAATGATAGGGACAGCTGGTGTTTTATGTTCTATTTGAATTTATGTTAAGAAAACCACACATATGTATAAGTGTGTATTTGTGCTGTGTGTGTGCCTTGTGTGTAGTTAGTGTGAATTCATTATCTGTGCCCCAGATCCCAAATGCTGACATGAACACAGACACCATGAGGCACAGAACATGCACTGATTTTAGCGGGATCATGTAGCAGTTTCACGGCACTGTGATAGAAGGCACCGGAACCCATGAACAAGCACTGCTCAGACACACAGAAACGTAAGGCCAGCCAGGTGTTCCAAAATAGAGATACAAGCCTGCCCACTACGCACACATGGGCCCATGCACAAAACTTCACATACGGCATGCAATAGTCACACATACATCAGATACAAATGGAGGCATGTATGCATATTAACAGACAGACAAATGCAATACTGCATGGTTATGTGTGCGTGTTGAGGGTTTTGGGCAGAGGGTAACGCCTGTATTGGCTTAGATGGTAACAGATGCCACAAGACTGGGAGTCAGGAACTCTAACCCTCTTAAGAACGCTCTGCCAAACTGGGGAGTATGTGTGTGTAGGTGCGTGCGTTTTTGTGTGTGTGCGTCATGCGTAGGGGTAACATTTGCACCTTGGTGGTGTACATCTTTGTGTGGGGTGGTGCTTATATTGTACTGAGTTATGCAAGGCCCTTGTAATGCCTTTTCCGCAGTTCGGGTGAGAAACATGACTAATACATACACACACCCCGACTTAACTGTGAAGCACTGCTCACTTTCACAGGGGAGGTCAGGCCTGCCAGGTTTATTAGGATGCATACAAACACCTATTTCAAATACTTTATTTGAACCTACTTCGTCAGAACAAACGTTAGCTAAATAACGTGTGCAGAAGAGTAACAAAATTAAGAACTTATCCTACTATTTTATTATTTAATCTATTAGGAAATGTGACAGTGATCGATAGGGATACGTATGAATACATTCCATTCTTCTTTATCTAAAAATCCCTCTATTTTCTGAATCAATCGTTGGTCTACAGTATTTTTTTGTGTGTGATTATTTCCCCATTTCACTCCCCTCTGGATTCCCTCTAATCCTGCTTTGTCGGCAGCTCCGCAACTCCTTGGACGGATCTGTGGGATGTTGAAGGGCACGCATGGTTCATACAACCACGTTACCCAGCCGCCGATTCTTTTCGCACTGTGAATCCAACTCGAAAGTGTTGTCGGATCGTGCGCGGGATGATTACGTTCACCAACTATCCTTCCGCGATTGAACCCACAGGTGCCCAATCTGGAAACAAGGAGTCGCTGGAGAGTGAGGTGGCAGGAAAGATAATCAGATTTATCTAACCCAAATCCCGGGCAGCACTATGCCAATTTGCGCTACCTCTCGCAGGAGGACCAGGGAACGTCAGAGAACCCATAGTCAGGCTTGAACCTGTGACTATCATTATGTAGATTGTCGTGCATTCATCTCCGTACGTGCAGTACAGAAGAAGGAAGGTTCCAGTGATATTCGGAACCGTCGCATCATCACTGCTTAGTATTCAAATGGAAAGTTGACCTGGCAGAAGTGTCAATTTACTCTACAAGCTAACCAGAGAGAAAATACTCAGATATCCACCACAGTTACCTATATAGCATTTCATTGGCTTGGTATTATCCCGGCTGCGGAGTCTCATCCTGTTAAATTGTAACTCTTTGCTGCAATAACCTTTGGGACATTATTATTCTCCATGAAGTGCTTTACAATCTGCTCATAAATTACAGCTCAGTGGCTGCTAGCGGGGCTGCCAAGACAACCTGTGCATTAAGTACTTGCATTTTATCCCATAGAGGAAATTCTCAGCGGCCTCCTTGCTTAAGGTAATTCCAAAGCACTACACTGATACTTAGTACGTAACAACGCCCCACTCAGGGAATGCCACTCCCCTTTTAAAGGCCTTGGAAACAGGTTTTGTGCATGTGTGTGTGGCCTGGACGAGGATTGCAGCGCTATGGGCCAGTGTTCCTATTTCACTTACAAGCAGCCCTAGAAAGGCTTCAGCCTGACTTCTGTAATCCTGTTCACAAGACACACACACACAAACCGTTTCCTAGCGTCAATCCCACTGCTTATAATCCACAGATTATCCCCTTCTTAAATCTCTGTCGGGTTCCAGGTCCTGTGTTGGGTCAGCAGCACCACTGTTTACCAGTTCTGGTTCTGGATGTCAAAGTGTGTTCAGGGTTTTGTACTAGCAGGGCCCTAACATTCCTCGTTCCTCATTGAAGGACAATTCCGGCACAAAATGTACCTAGGGGTTACTAACACATGGGTAACGAGTCAAAAATTATCTGGGATATGTTTTCATGCTAATCGAATGTGCCCAGGTTTAGTGCAAACTGATAATTACTTTATAATGCTAGTTGTGAGGGCATGGATGAAGTAAAATAAATTGCTACTTTATGTCATTAACAAGGCTCAAAATAGCACCACACTTTAACAGTTTATTTAAAAAAATAGTTTAAAAGACAGTACTGTTCGCGTATACATGCAGGCACCATCTTGGGAAAACAGACTCGACCAGTCAAACCACAAAAGCAGTGCTATGTTAGCTGAACTATGAGCAAATTATGTTTGATTTTAGTTTGAATTGCCAGCTAGGGATGGGCCAATACCACTTTTTATGGAACAAGTACGAGTACAGGGTATTTCATTATGGGAACTTGCCGATATGAGTACCGACACAAGTACTTTTAATAACTATGACAAATGTCACATTTGTCAAGCAGTTTTTTAGATGTTGATCAGCCTATTCAAATATGGAATTATTATTAAATAATAATTATAATTAAAAGTAAATGTTCCTACATATCCAGAAGAATATAATTTACAAAAATGTGTAATGTCAATAGTTTACGTCTCCTTCCCTAATTAGCTAAAATGAGAGAAACAGGTTTGTGAAAGCAAATGCAATAGCCGCATCTGTGTTCGCATGTACTAAGCATTGCAGACGTTTTGTGTAAGATGAGAATGTCTGTTTGAAATGACTTTCTCCAAACAGGGATAATAACCTAATAATATAATATTCTGTTAAGGTATTTGATTGTTTTATTATAATCGATACACAATTATAGCTGTACTATCACTGTAATCTATTGAACAAAATATAAATAGGCTACAGACTACATTGTATTTTGTTTAAGTTACAATTGTTAACGTTAGTTTGTCAGAATTTCCACTATTTTGTTCACCCAGAAGTGTTGCAAACCAACATTTGTCTTTCCTTCCCAAAGGTTTATTATTAATTCATGCAATGCTACAGCAGTGACTAGCCTAATAACTTGCAGCCTTCGTTTGGTCCTGTACTTAAATGTGCACATTTCCTTGAGGATTCTAATATATGCACTTATAATTTTACAAATGTTAGGCTACATGAAAATAGCAATGAGAAAAGCCTTAAAAACTCTACTGGAGAATTGCTATGAGAAAAAGTTGATTTTACTTTTTTTTTTCAATAATAGGCACGCGTGACTCCGTCTTTGGAATGATTATGCATTTTAGGCGGTAATTTTGTGTGCAACAAATCACCTCAAATTGCAGGGAAGCGTTATCCCATTTAAATCGCTTTTCTTTCCTTTTTTTATATAGCAATAAATACAGTTGTACCGCTTTATAAGCTGGTCTCTGAAAGAGGAAGTAGACTATCGTTATCATCAATATGAAATATATGCATAGTGCTGAGATACATTTCCATTGAAACATTTACGTGAATCAGATTTACCAGTTTGTTGGTATTGTTGTTTTAATCGTTACATGTTAGAGCAATACAACTGTTTCCTATCGATACTGCATTGTACAGTAGGCTACTATTCCCTCTCTGGCACTTTTAGAAAACAACTATGGCCATCTATGGCTAATCTGTAAAGTGTTGTGCAGCATAACACTCTTAAATGTGGAGAAGTATCAGAATCGGCCCATCTCTCGCCAGCTGTAAGTCTTGCTCATTGATCTGCATGAATGACTGAAAAACCTCTTGCCATGGGAGATTCCAAGTCACAGTTCATCTTACGTAGCATGGCATTCATAGTTCGACTGGTCTGTTTTCCCAAGATTGCGCCTGCCGGTATACGCGAATGTTACTGTCTTTTAAACTATCTTTTTAGTAAACAGTTTGTACCCTTACAAAGTTGTCAATGCTTCGGTTTGCATGTAGCGACCCTCATTATGCTACTGTGGATGTGTGGTGCTATTTTGAGCCTTGTTAGTGGTATAAAATTGCGATTTCTTTTTACTTCATCCATGCCCTCACCATTAGTGTTATAAGGTATTTATCAGTTCGCACTAAAACTGGGCACATTCGATTAGCATGAAAACATATCCCAGAGAACGGTCAACTCTGTACCCATGTGTTATTAACCCCTAGGTTCATTTTGCAACAGAATTGTCCTTTAAAGACAAGGCAGTTAACCCATCTACTAATGAATGACTGACCAGCAAGGCAAAAACTCTGATGCTAAGCAGTAAAAATAAAAACTTCCAAGCTGTTCAGTAAATGACAATGTGTTCTCAGACAACATGATACATTATTGATTAAAAAAAGTATAAATCAACTGCAAAATCAGATGTAAATGCTAGGCTAGAACCAATACCCCATTGTTCAGACAGTGTTACTTTTTAACCATTCAGATTTTTCACAAATTCTCAGAGCTCTGTTTGTCACCGTGATCAGTACATAACCACTTCTGTTGCTCCTTTCACACTGCTGGTTTAGGACAGAAATAGTAAGAGAGCAAACACCTTTGGCCAATCATTAGAGGTTTTCCTGGACATCAGCCAATAAGGAGTAGGCTTGTTGGCATGTCAGTGCCTAAGGAGATGATTGCCAGATCCGCAGAAATATGGATAAGAAGAGGGGAGACGATGCTGGAGAATAATCTGCTGGTTATTTGGGGAACGACCTAAAAGAAAGTATGCTGCAAATAGCAGGTCTTAAGTTTATCACCTGGTTGCAGGCAGACTTGACTGCAGTGGAGGACTTTGAAAATGTGTAGTGCATTTGACGTTTATAAAAGGCATCCAAGATTTGTCATTTTTACTCAGAAATTTCAAAGAAGTGGTGGCCTAAGGCTAGAAATACAGTTAGCAAAAACACAATTTATCTATTTACTCTATCTATTCCCACCATCTGATATTTACTAAACCTAAAACTAACAGTGCCTAAAAATAATTTAACACTAACCAAAAAAACTGTATGACCTTAAGGAAAATTCATCATCATGTACTGTACTGTAAGTCCAATTTTCTGGTGCTGCAGGATTCTTTTGCTCTGGCTCAAACTAGGACTCTAAATCTTCAGCAAGTGTTTGTGGGTGAGAGACACTGCCACTCTATTTTCTTTCACCTCCTGCCCACAACCTTACTCTCACCCTCACTGTCTTTTCCCCTGCCTCCCTAAATCAACTCGGTGTCCCTCCTGAGGGAATAAGAAAGACTACATTAATCATACAATAGACTACATTAAACATACTATAGACTACATGTATCATACTATAGACTACATTAATCATACTATAGACTACATTAATCATACTATAGACTACATTAATCATACTATAGACTACATTAATCATACCATAGACTGCATTTATCATACTATAGACTACATTAATCATACTATAGACTACATTAATCATACTATAGACTACAATAATCATACCATAGACTGCATTTATCATACTATAGACTTAATTTATCATACTCTATCATACTATAGACTACATTAATCATACCATAGACTGTATTTATCTGACTATAGACTACATTTATCATACTATATCATACTATAGACTACATTAATCATACCATAGACTGCATTTATCATACTATAGACTTAATTTATCATACTCTATCATACTATAGACTACATTAATCATACCATAGACTGCATTTATCATACTATAGACTACATTTATCATAATATATCATACTATAGACTACATTAATCATACCATATACTGCATGTATCATACTATAGACTACATTAATCATACTATAGACTACATTAATCATACTATAGACTACATTAATCATACCATAGACTGCATTTATCATACTATAGACTTAATTTATCATACTATATCATACTATAGACTACATTAATCATACCATAGACTGTATTTATCTGACTATAGACTACATTTATCATACTATATCATACTATAGACTACATTAATCATACCATATACTGCATTTATCATACTATAGACTACATTAATCATACTATAGACTACATTAATCATACTATAGACTACATTAATCATACCATAGACTGCATTTATCATACTATAGACTTAATTTATCATACTATATCATTCTATAGACTACATTAATCATACCATAGACTGTATTTATCTGACTATAGACTACATTTATCATACTATATCATACTATAGACTACATTAATCATAATAAAGACTATATTAATCATATTATAGACTACATTAATCATACTATAGACTACGCTTGCACGATAAATCTTTATAAAATTGCGATCTCGATTCACCCCTTTTCGCGATTTCATTTTGAAATGACTTTGATTTTCATAAAAAATAAAAAATAAAACATTTTTGTTTAAGAATGTTTAAGGAGTTCAGATAGTTCAATGTGTTATTTCTCTATTGTTGGTAGCCTAATCTACTTAAATGGCAAGTATGTACTTTATTTTATTTATTTATTGAAGCCTCTATGTTTAAAAGCTTGTGGTGATGCGCAATAGGTGCCAAAGAAAATCTATGTTTGTTACTGCCAATTTGTTTTGTTTTGTCATGGTTCATGTGTGCAATTAACATTTAATTGTGAGAAAATTGTGGCCGAGAATCGTGATATCAATTCTAAGCTAAACAATCGTGATCCATATTTTTCCCCGAATCGTGCAGGCCTACTTTAGACTATGTTAATCATAATATAGATTACATTAATCATACTATAGACTACATTAATCATACTTTAAGAGACTTAACTTTTTAATAGACCATCTTTACTATCAGGCACTGCCACTAGCCAGAACTACCTGTTGGGTCCTCGTTTGTGTTTTTATTCAGGCACTCTCACTGGCCAGAGCTACATTATTGGGATCTTAGCATGGATTAGGCTGTTCTGCAGGTGCTCTAAATCTGATTTAATCAGAAAGGGCTTCTTTGAATGCACAAACACACTTGCCTTTTCCTCTGTCTCTGTGGCCATCTGGTCTTTTCCTCTGTCCACTTATCATGGCTACCACAGCTGGCTTGACAGGACTGTGAGTGTCTGTTGTTGGGTCTGACTGGCACGGATGAGGTCCAGACCGGTGACCCAGATGGACAGAGAAACCTCTGTGTTTATCCCAGAAGACAGTGCTCCTACAGGGGTGGGAGACGGAGAGACAAAGACACAATATGCTGCTTTCACAAAACCACAACAACAGGCTTGATGACAACATGAAGGATATGTGTGTGTCTGTGAGATGTTTGATACATATCATTTTCCTACACAAGTTCCACTGACTTTTCAGAAGTGTCTTGCTTTGACCCCGTCAACATAAATGGTATTATAAAACAGGCTTTGAGACATCCAATGTTAATTCGGCTCTGAACCAGTAAAGTAGTTTTCATAGTACTTTATACAGATGTACATGCCAAATTGCCAAATAATCTTCTCAAGGCCTGGTTGGTATGTGAACTGTGTGCTGGCAGGAAGTTTGTGTGTCTGTGCATAGTGCAAGCTTTTAAATAATGTGTGTATTTTACACTCATAGAGAGTATACCTGTGGACATTTGAGTATACCTGTGGACATAAACTAGTCTGAAGCATTGATTCTCTCCCACATCCACTTAACCTGTCTCTTCAGCTAGGCCATTCACTACAGGCTGCTTAAAGAAACAAAAATGAAAGGTCAATGATGCTATTAGTGTTGAAGTGGCAGATATCTTGACTCTCTCGTGGAGCTCGTGTCATCGACAACATTGGGTTCACGGAGTATGCATCGATCAAATGCGATGTTTCCCAATTAGAGGATAAATGTGTTGAGGTAACAGGTTGATTGTTAGTTTTTCTAAATCCTTGTTGTCTTTTCCCATGTTTGTCTGGGTTTTCCAGCATGTTTGGGAAAAAGAAGAAGAGGCTGGAGATTTCAGCGCCATCTAACTTCGAGCACCGGGTCCACACGGGTTTTGATGCACGGGAACAGAAGTTCACAGGTCTGCCCCAGCAGTGGCAGAGCCTCCTGGCAGACACAGCCAACAGACCCAAACCCATGGTTGACCCCTCATACATCACCCCCATTCAGCTGGCTCCTATGAAGGTAGGAACGAACCAATCAGGGTTTGCATTCTCAGTCCATTGCTTTTCTCTTATTTCCTTCTCCGCCTCTATACCGCTCTACAGCTCTCTTTCCATGTTTATCTCTTCCTCTACTTTTTTTCTCCATCTCGCTCTGCTCTACCTGCTGTATCTCTAAACTACATGTGTCCTTGACACCCAGTCGGGCTCATTTCATCTTATGTAATGTTGTCTTTTTACACAACAGAAACTTGGGCAATTCTTCAAGCACAGGAGTACCCACCTCCATGAGAATCTAAGATGATATACAGCTCTGTAAAAAATGTTGAAATCACTGCAAAATCACCAGTGTATCTGGTTTTACTATTGCAGGTATGTGTTTGGGTAAAATGAACATTTAATTTTATTGCATAAACTACTGACAACATGTCTCCCAAATTCCACATAAAATTTTATTAGACCTCAAATAATGCAAAGATAATAAGTTCATTTTCATTTTGAAACAACACAAAACTAATTTGTTAACTGAAATCAATATTTGGTGGAATAATAATAATTGTATAATAATAATAATTGTCTTTCATACATCTTGGCATGCTCTCCACCAGTGTTTCACATTATGTCACTCCTGGTGCAAAACTTCAAGCAGCTCTGCTTTTTTTGATGACTTGTGCCCATCCATCCTCTTGATCACATTCCAGAGGTTTTAAATGGGGTTGATTTTAGAAATATTTGCAGTATAAATATAGAGAGTCCTTGAATTTCTAATAGTACCTTTTAAGGAATACTAATCTATCCACAGATTGACTGTTATCCTTCAGCTTTCCACTATTGATCCTGGGATTGCTTATTACTTTGCCCCTTACACTCCTTTAATACCTGTGATTCCACAATGAACAGTTTCAGTTCACTTACCAACACATTGACTTCAACAACACTTAAGGTGATAATTGGACAGTCGTGAAAAACGAAGGTAACTTTGGCCAAGCTGATTGGCTTGTGGCAGGCTTGTCGCCAAGCCTGCAGATAGCAGAAGTCCTGCCGTACCTACTGGTCCAAAGATATTAAACAGTCCTGTGGATTTGCTTGACTTATCTCTTTGCAGATTACAGTGTGAGGAGAAATGCCCATGTTTCCTACTCCTCTGTGACTGTACCTTTTTCCCTTATCCCTGTTTCCAGGTCTCCTATGCTGTTTTGTTGAATGACTCATTTAGTTATACAGTAGGGACAGAATAAAATAAAATAATGCATTGAATCATCGACATCCCAGATTGTCCTGCACATATCGGGCTTAAAAGGCTATAATGGAGGTATTGTAGTGCTTGTTTATAATGGTCTAGTCTTTTAGGAAGTACCTGGGCAGTTTCTGAAGGAAGTATATCCATCCAGTAAACTGGTAGATGTTATTGTACCCAGGGGTCTAGCTCCTATTGCCCAGCGGGTGGGATTGGGAGTGTCAGTGTAGCAATCTTGCTCTCTCCTGTTCCCTGTGTCTGTTTACCCCCATACTGAATGTGTTCCCACCGCCCCGGCTTTCAGCCCCCACCTCCATGTGCCCTGTGTGTCATTACACCGACCTGCACTGGTATTCACCGTTATTAAATGCTTTACAGTCCACTGACACAAGCCTATAACACACACACCTCAACCTGCACTTAAACCCTTCAACATCTTTTTTTAGAGTTGATAATGAAATGATAGAAATGCTGCTGAGGAAACACCCAAACCAGTAACTTGTTAAAACAGTGCTAATAACCTTTAAAGAGAAGCACAAAATCAACAGAATCATGTAAAATTAGGATTAGGGTGTCAACATTTCGACTACATGTAGCTGCATAATTATATATTGTGTCAGAAACTAGGAAAATATATAGCCTGCTTTGCTTACTCAACAGAAATTAACTGTATTTAGCTGTGTTGTGTCTCCAAACGCTAGGCTATATTTGCAGCGATAGCTTGTTTAAAGCAAGGAGACTTGGAGTACTATGTTTTGCATTAGCAGTTAAGCTAAGCTTGCCTATAAGTGGCCACAGGCATTCGGAAGAATAGGAGAGAGAAAATGATATCACAGGACATGACATTAGAAAAATATATTTGATGTCCCATCTAACCCTTAACCAACAATTTACCTTCTACCACTAACTAAAAGGTGTTTGGCAAGTAAGCAAAACGTTTTTTGTAAATCTTGATCTTTCTAGAACAGCACTGTTGCCATTGGAGATATCTCTGAAGAGGGGAAACAAGATTTTAATTCTCTTGCTCTCTTCACAGATATCTCCCAAGAAAATCCGGTCGGCTGAATCTCCCTTGCGAAAAGTATGACTTCTACCACACTTCACTTTTCTCTTCCTTTTTCGGCTACACACACAGACAGTCACAACCACCAAGCTCTGTTTTTCTTTAACAACATCTTTTTTCCGACACTACCTGTCCACACGCTCTCAGGTGGACGTAGTGTGTTGAAGGGATGGAAAGGGGAGGGGCATCTTTTGTTTTGTTTCCAATCATCCGCATGACCCCGAAACATTACTATTCAGTAATGGTAGCAGAATGCTCTATGTATTCATTCCTTTTTTCGCATTATTTTTTTCCGGAGACACAGTGTGCCAGCATTGATATGCTGACATTGATGTGAAGTGCATGTTCTTATCTCCTGCTGTGTAGAGAATACCTGTGTTCGAATACTATTTAAAGTATTTAAAATACATTAAAAAAAGCATTTGGAATTAGCTTAATGGAAGTTGTACTGTATGTAAGTCACTCTGGATAAAATCATCTGCTAAATGTGTAAAATGTTACGATATAGGTGGGTGGGGTTTAACTTTAAAGGGGCTTTTCTTTTGGTTCATGGAATTAAACAACCTCAAATGCAAATTCACTATTTGAAATCATTTTAAATAGTATTTGAACTCATGTTGGACAAGTAAAGAACTAGCTTACAAAAGATTGCATGTTTGTCAGAAGCCTCTGTTCTGCCCTGCACCATCAAGTTCAACTAACCAACCAGAAAGTTCCATTACTCAACTCCAGCTCACCAGCAAACACACTTACCAACCAACATGCACATTGCACCCACACTGCAGACGTATGCCCACTTCTCCCATTCATTTCTTCTCTCCACAATAATGGATGGCACAGTATACCGTAGATGCAGATTCTGAGTTGTGAAGCTTCAACTAAATACTCCGAAATTATGTTTTCCTGTTTCAAGAAGTACAGTAAGTAATTTGTTTGATAAACATGGCTAACAGGTGGTAGGTATATACATGATTAATTCCCTAATTTGTGTTTGTCTGGTCTGAAACAGTAAATGCCAGGTTGTCAGAGGTTTTAGCTTCAAAACAACCTCAAATCAGCCCAGTCTTACTGTTCCCTTGCTGTTCTACCACCTCCTAAACCTCTGTCATGTCTCTGTTGGCCTCATTAAGGACGTGTGCGTGCGTGTGTGTGTGTGTGTGTGTGCGTGTGTGTGCGTGTGTGTGCGTGTGTGTGCGTGTGTGTGCGTGCGCGCGCGTGTGTGTACGTGTGTGTGTGGCTGAGTCACAGGATGGGCTATGCTATATTTACGCTCTTCTGATGTCCCTGTCCCCTGGCAAAATGACACATGAGTGATGCTTGTCTACCTCTGGCATGCAGACTCCCCTGGCCGTTTGTGTGTGTGTGTGTTTAGGGTTAGGGAGGTCGTGCGGTCATTGTTGCTGAAATAACTCCATCATCGCCCTCTGGCTGCCACTCATGGTTTATTCATTCTCTCTTCCCTCTGCTCTATTTTCCTTCCATTCTCTCGGCTACTTCCCTGCTTTCACTCTCCTCTTCTTTCCTCAGCCCCCCCACATCTTCAGTTCTCCCTATATAGAACGTAAGGGTCTGCTTGCACCCTCCCCCCTCTTAGATGGAAGTGCTTCATATCTCTAAGAGGGCAACATTGTGTTTAAGCGCTACCTTTCTGTTTTATTTTGACCCCCCCCAACCAACCCCCATACGCTACCAGAAGTAGGCTAACGCTAAGCGCTAACAGCATTTCCATGTTATAAACATCTCTGTTGCCATGAGAGAGAGGAAAAGAGAGAGAATGGAAGAGACAGAGCTAGCCATGCTAGGCTTGCCTGTGCTGGTCAGATGTTTATTTATTTTTGAGTCCACCAGTAGCCTTGCCCTTCAGAGGACTGCTTACTTACTATGCTTCGGAATATTAAGGTCAGTTGTGTTTTCTTAAATTATGAATATTATTCATTTGATATTTTTTACTCTCTATTCATACTCTCATCAGTGCTTGGCTTCTGTCATTTTCTCCCCTTGTATCCTGTGGCGGTGAGAGGGTTAATATTGGTGTGAGGGACATGTAGCACATTAGCTTTACACACTTATGGTGCCAGATCCTGCAAATGAATGGGATAATTGACCCTGAAGGTTAGTGTTGTGTGTCTGTGTTGTGTGTCTGTGTTGTGTGCTGTATGTCTGTGTATGTTCCGTGCTGTCAGCTGTGTCCTTACAGTGAGAGAGTATAGCTAAGGTCAGAAACAGGTCACATCAGATGAACCAGAAAATCGTTGGTTCACTGACTGGCTTAGGGCTGAAGTAATGGTACTAATAGACAGATATTGGGGATATAAGTGATGGTAATAACAGCGTGATATACTCTAGGGGTAAAGTGATGTTACCGGTGGATTAATATAGGGGTGACGTTGACTGGTACAGATGGACTGATAGGGGTAACGTTGAATGGTACTGATAGACTGATATAGAGGTAAAGTGATGGTACTAATGGACTGATAGAGGGGTAAAGTGATGGTACGGATATAAGGGTAAAATAATGTTACTGATAGACTGATAATCTTGCATGGCCAGACCTTGGGTAACAACACAAGATCTGGTCTGAATGCTCTTTTTTTTGCACATTCGGAAGTAGAAAGAAATAAGTTCAGGTGAGTGTTCTCGTCAGACAAACAACTTTTACTGCCAATCACGAGTTTGAGTAGGAGGGGCGGAGATTTTGGCAGGAATACATTTTTATCTTTTCGTTTATCGCTTAAAACAATGTCTTACAAATAAGATATACATTTTTACAGCTTTTACAAACTCCAAAGTGAGCTTTTTACGAAGCAGTAGCGGAAAGGCATTGCTGTCCCTTCCCATTCCTTGTTAAATTTCTAGTCAAAAATTCACGTGAAGTTCAGATGTCTAAACTGCAGCCATTCAAAGATTGCATAATTAGCCGTCTGGCTTGTGAGACTAAAAGACTAATATAGCGGTAAAGTGATTTTACTAATAGACTGATATAGCTGTAAAGTGATTGTATTGATAGACTGATATAGAGGTAAAGTGATTGTATTGATAGACTGATATAGGGAAAATTATGGAACTAATAGACTGATATAGGGGTAAAGTGATAAAGGTATAGGTACTTTATTGTCACATACACATACATGTAGCAAAATTCACTCTCTGCATTTAACACATCCTTCAAGGGAGCAGTGGATAGCCATTTACAGCACCTGGGGACCAACTCCAGATCTAAGCCAGTGCTTTCATCAGGGGCACTGACTGGAGAACCTAACCTGCATGTTTTGATGGTGGGGGCAACCAGAGCACCCAGAGGAAACCCACGCAGACACGGGGGGAAGATGAAAACTCCACACAGAAAGGCCAGGGACAATCAGGGTTTGAACCCAGAACCTTCTTGCTGTGAGGTAACAGTGCTATCCACTAGGCCACCATGGTACTGATAGACTGATATAGGGGTAAAGTGATTGTATTGATAGACTGATATAGAAAAAGTGATGGTATTAATAGACTGATATAGGGGTAAAATTATGGTACTAATAGACTGATAATCTTGCACGGCCAGACCTTGGGTAACAAGAGATGTCTCATCCCTTTCCTTGTAAAATATCCGGCCCCTCCCCTGTGCTCAGAATTTCACGTGAATTTGTCCAGACATCTCAACTTTGCAGAATTAGCCGTCTGGCTTGCAAGACAAATAGACTGATTTAGGGGTGAAGTGAGGTTAATGATAGACTGAGATAGAGGTAAGGTGATGGTACTGATATACTGATATAGGTGTGAAGTGATGGTACTGATATACTGATATAGGGGTAAAGTGATTGTGCTGATGTATTGAAAGTTAACTGGTACTGATATACTGATATAGAGGTAAAGTGACGGTACTGATATAGGGTTAAAGTAGATAGAATGATATAATGGTAGTGATAGAATGATATAATGGTAAAGTGATTGTACTGATAGATTGATTTAAGTGTAATGTTATTGTACTGATAGACTGAAATAGGAGTGAAGTGATTATACTTATAGATTGATAGATTGATATAGGGGTAAAGTGATTGTACAGATAAACTGATATAGAGGTGAAGTGATTTTACTGATAGATTGATATGGGGTAAAGGGATGGTACTGATATACTGATATAGGAGTAAAGTTATTGTACTGATAAACTGATATAGAGGTGAAGTGATTATACTGATCGATTGATATGGGGTAAAGTGATGGTACTGATAGATTGACAAAGTGACGGTATTAGTTGACTGATGTAGGTGTAAATTCATGGTAAAGATTGATATAGGGGTAAAGTTATTGTACTGATAGATTGATATAGAGGTGAAGTGATTATACTGATAGATTGATATAGAGGTGAAGTGATTATACTGATAGATTGATATAGAGGTGAAGTGATTATACTGATAGATTGATATAGAGGTGAAGTGATTATACTGATAGATTGATATAGAGGTGAAGTGATTATACTGATAGATTGATATAGAGGTGAAGTGATTATACTGATAGATTGATATAGAGGTGAAGTTATTGTACTGATAAATTGATATAGAGGTGAAGTGATTATACTGATAGATTGATATAGAGGTGAAGTCATTATACTGATAGATTGATATAGAGGTGAAGTTATTGTACTGATAGATTGATATAGAGGTGAAGTCATTATACTTATAGATTGATATAGAGGTGAAGTTATTGTACTGATAGATTGATATAGAGGTGAAGTGATTATACTGATAGATTGATATAGAGGTGAAGTCATTATACTTATAGATTGATATAGAGGTGAAGTTATTGTACTGATAGATTGATATAGAGGTGAAGCGATTGTACTGATAGAATGACATGGGGTAAAGTTATTGTATGAAAAGATTGATATGGTGTATTATTTTGATAGACTGATATAGGATATAGGTTAAGTTCAGTTTTTATTGTTATCCCTCAGTGGGAAATTTGATTTACAGAAAATGGTAAACACAAAAAAGACATACATACAGTAGAAACATATACCCCCATATAAATTTATACCCCATATAAATCCCAACCATAAGTTAGACGTCTGTTTGAACATCAATACTGAAGGCAATGAAACAGATCAACCTAAATGCTGGTTTAAGGCATTTATAGCCCCTGGTGACAGTTTTTGTAGACTTTAGATGTGTTGACATCATGGTTCAATTTGCTGTCTATCACAGTTCCCAGGTACGTGTAACACTGAACTCTCTCAATTAATAATCTATTGATTATTATTGGAGAAGTTGGGTGGGAGGTTTTTCTGAGTAAATAGACATGTTTTTAGTTTTGTGAACATTTAATTTGATTATTAATTTTAATTTTTAATTTAACCTTTATTTAACCAGGTAAGTTGACTAAGAACAATTTCTTATTTACAGCAACGACCTGGGAGCAATTAGGGTAAAGTGTCTTGCCCAAGGACACAACAACATTTGGCTCAGTCGGGAATCAAACTGGCAACCTTCTGACTACAAGTCTGACTCCCTACCCAGTGAGCCATCTGCGCCCCATAGGTTGAGAGGATGGGTACTGATACACTGATATGGGGTAAAGTGATTGTATTGATAGATTGATAAAGGGTTAAAGATATTGTACTAATAGACGGATATAGGGGTAAAGTTAACTGGTACTGATTGATTGATTGATTGATATAGCGGTAATGTGATTGTACTGATATACTGATATAAAGGTAAAGTGATGGTACTGATAAACTGATATAGTTTTAAAGAGATTGAACTGATATTGTGATGTAGGGGTAAAGCGATGGTACTGATAGACTGATATAGGGGTAAAGTTGACTGATACTGATAGACCAGGTGCAATTTTTTTAAGACTGCAAGGGAAGCTCGGCTTCCCCTAAAATGTCTCAAACATATTTGGTCAAATAGGTACTATTGTGTTAACACTTTATTGACAAAAAATGCATTAGAACAAGTTCATCTCAAAGACGAGTTTGTTCAGAATATAGCAGGTCGACTGACTCAATTTCCTTCTCATACATTCCCGTAGAGTTACAGCACATTTCCCTGTAGAAGCCTGGTGTCTGTTTTCAATGGGGCTGCTTTGAACAGTTTCAGTGCTTCAAAACTAGACTGTCATTGGATAAATGCTGCGATTATGTCCCACCCACGGACGCTCAGCATCTCTGGGGGTGAATGGAGGAGTGGGCTAGCCTGGACTACGGGCTTCTGCGTGATGACTGGAGGGTCTATCAAAAGACTGCATCTCCCTTGACAGCAATTTTGTACTATAAAAAGTCGCCAAAGCTATTCGAGCTCAGTCCTATCGCGGATTTTGCAAGTGTGGTCAAAAGACAAACTGCTGTAAACTATTTCTTGGTATTTGCTTGGCAAAATTGCTAGCCAATTTTCATCATACAATTCAGACAATTATACACCACATTCTTTGTTTCGGTTTAACCTAATTCCCACATTTAATATGGTTTTGTTAGATCATTCGTTCATTCATTCATTCATACAGTAGGCTAGGCTAGTGTCGTAGGGGTGAACTAGCCAGCTAGCGCCCTGATTTTGGCAAAGCCATTTGAAAGTGTTCCTTATGAGTTCAGTTCAGTTAGGTTTGATGGTTGCAGAGCATGACCAGCCCGCTTCAAATCACCCCACAGATATTCAATGATATTCAGGTCTGGGGACTGGGATGGCCATTCCAGAACATTATGCTTGTTCCTCTGCATAAATGCCAGAGTAGGTTTTGAGCAGTGTTTTAGGTCGTTGTCTTGTTGAAATATCCAGCCCCGGCGTAACTTCAACTTTGTGACTGAGAAGAAAAGGCTTCTTCCCCATCACTCTCCCGTACAGCTTCTCCTTGTGGAAATTGCGCTGAATTGTTGAACAATGCACAGTGACACCATCTGCAGCAAGATGATGTTGTAGGTCTTTGGAGGTGGTCTGTGGGCTGTTTTTGACCATTCTCACTATCCTTCCCCTTTGTCTCTCTGATATTTTACTTGGCCTGCTTCTTCTGGCCTTAATAGGAACTGTGCCTGTGGTCTTCCATTTCCTCACTATGTTCCTCACAGTGGACACTGACAGCTTAAAGTGTAACTCTTGCCAAAATGCAACCTAGGGTGTTTTTGTTAATGTACCCAAGTCAAACTTTCATTTAAAAGCATAATTAAGATGGAAACACCAATTTTAAGATTTTCTGTATATTTGGTTCTGATCAAATCACCTTTTGAACGGGAGTGATAGGGGCACTACTATGATAGCATTAAAATTGCTATTTTTAAAACACTAAGAAGGCTCAACACAATATGAAACTTTGCTTGAAGTATCACCAGGAGCTGTACACTTGAAATTGAGCACTTAGAACATTGTTTGTGTACACAGAGGCAAAAAAGCAGCCACCAGAAACACAAACTGCTACGGTGAGTTCTACAAAACCTTTCTTTTTAGTAAACTCTGTGTACACGAACAGTGTTCTCAAAGCTCAAGTTCATGTACAGCCCCTGGTGATACTTCAAGACAAGCTTGTCTTTTGTCTCTGGCAAACTGCCACTCCCATTGAAAATTAATTTCAGCCTGTTGCTTTGTCGCTGTCTCTTGTCGCAAATGTGACTGAGGGGTTACGCTTTAAATCTCTGCGATAGCTTTTTGTAGCCTTCCCCTAAACCAGGGGTATTCAACTCTAACCCTACGGGGTCCAAAGCCTGTTGGTTTTCTGTTCTACCTCAACATTAATTGGACTGACCTGGTGTCCCAGTTCTAAAAAAGTCTCAGGATAGAGGGTTTCAATGAAAAAGTGGAGTGGATCTGGATTTAAGGTCCAGAGTTGAATTCCTCTGCCCTACACCATAATTTTGAACAAACTTTGTTTTCAGGTCATTTGAGAGTTTTTTTTGAGGCCCCCATGTTGCCACTCTTCAGAGGAGAGTCAAAGAGAACAACAACTTGCATTTGGCCACCTTAAATACCTTTTCTCATGATTGGAAGCACCTGTCTATGAAGAGCAAGGCTTAATGAGCTCACCAAACCAATTAACTCGTGCTAGGTAGTTATAGCTATTCAAATCAACAAAATGACAAGGGTAGCCAAATTTATGCACCTGTTTAATTATGTTTTGATGCATATTGCAAATTTTTTGTTAATCCAATGAACCTCATTTCACTACCGAAATATTGTGTGTCCTTCAGTTATTTCATAGATCAAAATGAAATTGCTGATTCCAACACTTAATTATCTATACATGAAAATCATGGAAATTGTCAGGGGTGCCTAAACGTTTGCATATAAATTTATATCCTGCTGTCCCCAACTCCCTGTCATTGTTTGCTATATGGATAGAGCAGGTAAAATTCAGGAGTGCTATATTTGATTTTTTTTTGTATCTGCGGGTGAGATGCTCAGTCTGTTTTTTATGTATTAAATGAGAACATGCAGAGCTACACTTTTAGGGATAAGCTTGTAGCACAGACCTATGATGGGGCTGCTGTCATGGCTTCAGCTCTCAATGGTCTGCAGGCCAAAGTGAAAGCAATAGCCCCAGTGCAATGTTTGTGCATTGCTATGCACAAAGACTGAATCTAGTGCTGTCACAGGGGGCTAAATGCTTGCCTGAGTGCAGACTTTTTTTGCATCACTCTCTGGGTTTGCCACATTTTTTCAAAATCCACAAAGGGGACGCCTGTTCTGGAGTTTGCAGGCTGTTCAAGGTTGCCCAGAAACACTCATACTCAATGGAATTTCACATCACGAATAGTGAGCACTGTGGCAAACAATTATGATGACCTCCTGCAGACATTTGATGACATCATTACAGATACAACAATGGATGATGATACACTGGATTGTGCCAAATACTTTGTGAGGGAACTGGAGGATTTTGAGTTTGTGTTCATGTTGTACACATATGAACAAATCTCTGATACTGATGAGGTCTTTGATTTTGTCCAGCAGAGGCCTATGGATGTTCTTTACTGCAAGAAAACAATTGAGTCTCTTCTTGCATTTGTCAATGAGAAGAGGTCAGAGGGGCTTTCCAAGCTATTTCAAGCAGATCTCAAATCAGATCCACAAGATGAGCCCATGAAAAAGCGTAGTCTGACCCAATTGCAGGATCCCCAAGAGCGCTACAGAAACCTGTACATGGCCATCCTTGATAACATCTTGGAGCAGATCCCTTGATGTTTTTCAAATTTGGAAAGTATGCTCTTCTTAGAATTAGGAAATCCATAGAAATTTGATGACATGAGACAAGTGTTTCCAGAGGAGGCCTTCCAATGTGTCCTAAAAGTTATGCCAATCACTTTGATTCAGGGAGACTGAGGTCTGAACTTCAAGTCCTGTATTCAGCTCAGGACATGCAGGGTAATAGGGGAAAGCTGTGTGATTATTTGGTGTTCCTTAAAGACAGGAAGTTGGACAGTGCAATGCCTCAGCTTTACAAACAGTTCTCATAAGTGGCAACAATTGGAGCTACATCTGCAGGTGCTTCTCCAGTTTAAAGCGGCTCATGTCCTACACCGTAACACAATGGGCCAAGGCCGTTTAAGCAGCCTAGCTCTGCTGGCCATGGTAAGGACACTGGTCAAGTCACTGGAAAAGATGCCTAGTTGGTACGACAGTGTCACAGAGCATTTTCTTGAAAAGGAACATAGGTCAGAATTTACGTATAAATAAATTGACCATTTTTATGATGTAGTTCGAAAATGAGGTCCCCCTCTTTGAAAGACCAGCAGCCGCCACTGTAATTGACTGATATAGGGATAAAGTGATGGTACTAATTGACTGATATAAGGGTAAAGTTGACTGGTACTGAATGACTGATATAGGGGTAAAGTGATGGTACTAATTGACTGATATATGGGTAAAGTTGACTGGTACTGAATCACTGATATAGGGGTAAAGTGATGGTACTAATAGACTTGTAGGGGTAAAGTGATGGTATAGATTGAAATAGAGATAAAGTGATGGTACTAATAGACTGATATAAGGGTAGTGATGGTACT
>JACXGM010015684.1:0-21088 GCA_016801145.1 Umbra pygmaea
ATATGTGTTCTAATTCTTTTTAGTACCAAAGTAAGTTAGTCTCTTGATTAACCAATTTCGTTTTCTCGAAAACCAATTAATTGAATTAAGTAATTTATACAGTTAAATTGCTTTACTGACTACTTTGCCTTTCCCACAAATATAATATATATATAATGTTACGGGTTTTAGTCTCTTAGGTTTACACCAGGGCTACACTGTTATTATCAACTATCTGATATTTTGGAATCCATTGATTTATATATTTTTCATATTTTCTTTCTTTTCAAGTTTAGAGTTAACGTCATATATTGCCACTTTTTTGCCACTTGGTAATTCTTTTATTAATCCAATAATATATGCTTTCTTTTATCCATGGTTCAAAGTAACAGCTAAACATATTTTCAGTCTAATATTAAGGCACTAATAGCAAAATTTCATATTCTTTAATTTGACCAACATGTTGACCAAAATTTTTTCTGGAAAAAAATAAGAGAACAATCCAAATGTTTCTTAAACCAATCCCATTGAAAACTTCTGAAATGTGATCATGTGGAAGATGTATCTAAGATTGGCATAATGTCACCCAACATCAATGTGAAAGACTGGTGGAGAGCATGCCAAAACACATGCATTTAAAATCTTATTAATATGAAATTATGGTTATTCTATTATTATTTTCTTTGCATTCCTCGATGTCTGACAACACAATCATTCTTGTTATTTTGACCAGTTGTCATTTTTTGCAAATAAATGTTGTCATTGACAATATTTTTTTTTACATTTTGGAGAGTTGTCCGTTGTTACTACAAAAATAACCTATCAATAGAAAACCAGAGACACTGATGGCAGATTGTAGATTTGACTGCCTTTGATTGGAAGGACCTGGAGTACATACTAATGTACGCTGTTGATATTTTAACCCTCCAAGGTCTTGGGGGGCTTTAGTCCGCCTGGCGCACAGTTGACATTTTGGCCTCTAGAAAGGTCATACTTTGACCTACAGTGAAGTGGCTTACGGTTTTGGATTCAGAAGACCCATGGCTACAACATGGATAAATGACATCCAACATCCTGGGTCATTGAATTTTATGTTCTATTACATATTCATCCCAAAAAACTAAAGAGCATATGTATTTTTGTTTGTTTTTTACATGTAAAAGCATGTTATTTATAATGAATAAGGCTTTTTATTGCTTACTGTCCTGGACCAGTGTGCAATGTTTGGAGGCCATACAATAAAGTCAACATCAAAATGCTACAGTCATTTCTAACTAGATTTCTATACTGTTTTAAAACCCAACTACATTCCAACTACAAACCTGGCTGTTTTTTGCAGGATGATGTCCTACATCATTGTAAATTTGTTATTTTGTCATTTTCACTTCCTACTTCCTGTCTGATATTTTTGGTCAAAAAGAAAGACCATCGTCGGCTTTGAGGCACGATATCTCTGGCTGTGAGTAACCCACAGAGATGAGCCAACACTCATTATTTGCATCTAATTCTCCCCTTTCCAACGGTACTTTAGTTCTTAGTTCCTAGCATGTACGCTTTGAGGTAAAGAGTGTCAATAGACTTAGTAGGCTTAAAGAAATGTATTTAATTTTTGTATGTTTAGTCTAAATATCAAATTTCTCTTACTGTTTTATAATACAAAACCATCTTGACACAATCCTTCTTTATCTACATCGTATAAATATAATATTTTGTCCATATTTCTTTATACAAAATAGGTACTACAAAGGAAATATCTATGACTTTATACCTTGGGACTATTTTAAAACATAATTGTTCAATGAGCACTTTTAAAGAAACAAATGCAGTCCATCACCTCAGTACAGAAATGACATTGTACAGGCCACTTTTATGTTAGTCTTTGATTATGATAATGTGCTATATAAGTCTGTGGCCAAAAGTATTGGTACCCTTCCACTGTAAAATATAAAATTATTTTCTGAACTAAGTAGAAATTTACAAAAGTATTTGTTGTTATCCACCATTCTTCACATTCAATACAACAGACAAGAGTTTTTGATTTTATTTATGATGTTATTACTTTATTACTTTAAATAATAAAACAGATGAAAAGGGCACAGATTAAAATATTGGAACCTCTTAACTAATATTTAGTTGAAAAGCATTTGGAGATACGAACTGCAATCAAGCACTGTCTTTAGCTCTGAATGAGAATTCTACGTAGACTGTTCTTGAACAAACCACTCCAGTCAGCATTTAGTTTTTTACAATTTGTAAATATCTGAAATTAGAAGGAAGGGCAGAAGCTTTTGGGATTCCAAAATTTGGGTTATTGTTTGTGATATAACATTTAGTTTTTCATGTAAATAATCATTATTTCAAAAAGATGTGTCAATGACAAACCCGTATAACATTATGCTGTAGCAGTCATGTTTGCTCGACCCTGCTCTCCCTGAGTGAGGTAGCTGCCTGATGAGCGAGACAGTCAAATAATAATTTCAAGCGATTTTGGAATAGTGACAAATTACAGATTTTGATCATAGTTCCCCTTTATGAATTAAACTTCCTGATTTAGGAGACACTCACAAAAACAATGGGCATGTCAGTCTTAATTTTAGAACTCCTACATTGTTGGTCCAAGAGTATTTCACAAATCGTTTTAGCGCTAAAAGGAATCATTGTATAGTGAGTTAGTTTATGTATAAATTGTTATGCACTGCTCCCCAGGAGGGGGTGGGATGTCAAACCCACTGCACAGGACACCCTGAGGTCAGCAAAAGAGGTATGGGATGGTAGGTGCGAGCAAGGACAGAGAGACATAGGTACTGTTTAATTAGGCCTTTATTTCAGCCAAGGTAATAATATTAAATGTTAGGTTGGTAAAAGGGGCTGGATGGAACCAAAAAAATATAAGAAAATCACAAATGCCCCACCCCAAAAAGCCTAATGTCCTATTACCTATAGCAGTTATTTTTTGCTTGAATTCTGTAATCTCTGCCCACTGCAAAGGATAAAAGCACTTCTGTGATGTATTGTATGCTTGCAAGTTTTGCATTTGAGACATTGGAGATTCCGTAGCTTTAGTGCTGGGAATGTTGGGAAATATTTGGGGGTGCGCATTGCACAGATAAAAGAAGACAGACCAGCACTGTCATGGTCAAAGACATATATTCCATCTCCTGTGCATTCATTTGAATAGCTACATCACAGAAAAATTGGCAACAAAGATAAAATTTTGTTCACATTATGGTGCTTATTGGAAATATAAGCAAGTTTGTTCCGAAAGCGGAGTTTTGGTCGGCTTATATTGAATGGCTTGAGCAGATCTTCAAGGCAAACGACATACGCCAGGAGAAACAGGTTGCAACACCTGTTCTGACACCTCTCTCCTGTTCACCAGTGCTAGGATAGGTATTAGTTAGTTAGGTTAGGCTGGTAATTTTAGATCTCATTTATGATTACTGTTACGTTCTGCTCCCCAAGAGGGGAGTGGGATATCACTACCACTGTCCAAGGCCACCCTGCAGCCACCAAAAGAGGTATGGGGTTGTAGGTGCAAGCAAGGACACAGACACCAACAAAGTACCTTTTCGAAGAGGACTTTTATTGAGCCAAGTTGAATAAAAAAAAAAATTGGGAGGAGAGGCTGAGCGGACCCAAAGTAAATAAATAAGACAAAAGTTCCCACCCCTAACTTGTTCTAAACTAACACAGACAAAACTAAGCTACCTGGCACTCGAGCAACGCGCCCTAACCAAAGTACAGGAGGGTAGGCCGCTCAGATATAAACCTGGTGTTTATAACAAGGGAGTATCCCTAAGGGTGGTGTAAGCCCATGGGCATCTGGCCTGACACTCCCACGTGTTCCTCTCCCCCTCTGGAAAAACAAGAGAACAAAGAATTAATACAAGTATACAGTCAAATAACCCTAACACGACTATTTCACTAAACACACACTCACCATAGGCCTACCACTCTCTCTAACAAATAAACAAACTAAGCTCTCACTCTACCAACAATACTACCACAATACACATACAATGCTACCAAAACCTACAAGAGGCAGAGAGTGTGGTCTCTAAGTACTCAATGTACTAAATGTGGCCAGAACCACATACACATTCAAACACAGCTCAAAGAGCAACCTTACTAAAGTGGCCTCAACCACTCCCTACAATAAAACTTTGCAGTGAATTCGCGTCAGAAGTGGCGTACAGACGAAATATAGGACATGCGTACGCAAAGAAATATTCAGGGCCCGATTCCCCAAAACGTTCTTATCACTAAGTAGTTCTTAACCTATTCCTTAACCTCTCTCTTAACCTTATGGCACGGTTCCCGACACGTTCGTACTCTAAGTATATCTGCTGTATGTCACACTTTCGTAAGGTTGGTCTGGACCATTCGTAAGCTCTCTCTTAGCGTTGTTTGAGCTCAAGCAACTAGTCGCTGCCACTGTGCAGCAGTCTTTAGAAATCAGTGCAGCGCAGTACAAGTCAAACTATGGTATGTTGACAATGTTGTGGCTCAACAATGATTTTATGGACATTTTAAGCAATGGATACAGGGCTATTTATGAAATTGACTTTATTTGGTATCAAAACTAATATGTGGTAATTAGCCTAGGCTATTTCGTAATGTCATTAAAGTGTTTAAATTGGCTTATCACTTTTGATAATTAAAGTCTGGCAAACAATTTGGCTCTAAATGGCTAAGATCTATAAATAGGTAAGCATGGTGGTGTCCAGTAAGCAACCAAATATGGCAGCGATCCAACGTGTCCTTGTATTGAATCAAAGACGGCGCCTGCCGTCGTAAACATTAACAAATGGCAATCAATACCACATTAAACAGAAGTAACTGCAGCTGCTTGCCAATCAATTCTGATTGTAAAGTACCTTACCATTGAAATAAAAGTGTATTACATAATTTTTAGAAGTCGTTAAACCCACGTCAAGAAGCGGGACAAGTGGCACAACGGGATGAGGAGGGTGGATGATTAGTGAGGGATACACAGTTTGTCAACCAGTCACAACATATCGTGTGAAAACATTATCGACAATTTGATAATTGAATTAATACTCTATATTTTACTGATAACTTAAACTATGCTAAATTAAATGTTACTGGAATAATTTGAGGAATGTTTCATTTACATAGAACGTGTTGTCCTTCTTAACGTTGTAATGCACCTTTGCGTGAAGTGAAAAATCGATGCCAACTAATTCAGCACCTTCACTTGGGACAGCACCTTCACTTGGGACAGTGCCTTTGTAACGACGAACTTAAGAGGCAGAGGGACACTTCGGGGAACACACTTAGGAACATAAACAACTTCGGTAAGATATATCTTTTTGAGTCTTCTTAGCGCACTAAGAGTGAGCGTTATCGGGGAACCGGGCCCAGATTTATGAAACCGTGCGCACGCAAGTCCTACGCTGTTTTCCCTTTATAAATAACAATCAACTCTAATATGTGGCACAGCTTTTGCGGCTACATGTCACGCACTTATTTGGCCATAAATAGTCAGTGAAACGCCCCAAAATTAATATTAATTGATTGAGAAAGCATGGCAAACACGGAAGGAAAACCAAAAAAAAGCAACTTCACTCAATGTGAAGTAGAAAATATTGTTGGCGAGGTGGAAAAGAGGAGGAAAATGTTGTTTGAAGGGCAGAGTGTGGCTATTACCAATGCTGAAACGGCGATGGAGTGACATAAGGTTGCAGATGCTGTAAGTAAGTCGTACCATGGCCGAAATATAAACTGGTCAGATATCAGTCGATGTCAAAGCGTCTAGCATTTCATAGAGAAAGTGTGTCTGCCACAAGTGGGGGGAAATTGGTTACATTACAGCAACTTGCAGGGTATCGAAGGGGCAGAAGGACTATAGCTTCTGCCACGAAAGAGGCAAAGTAGCGGGTGTGGGAGAAGTTCAGAGAAGACATGGAGAAGAACTTTCGGTCTGCACCAAGGTGCTTCTGGTAAACCATTCCCCAACTCAGGAGGGGGAACCGGGGTACCATCCAAGCTGTGAACAGTAAGGATAGGACTCTGTTGATCTCAGCTGAGGAGGTAATAGGGTGGTGGAAGGAGTACTTTAAGGAACTCCTAAATCCAAATTGTACACCCTCTATGTTAGAGACAGAGCTGGAGGAGGATGGGGGATTGTCGTCGATTTCCCAAGAGGAAGTCTCTAAGGTAGTCAAACAACTCCACAGTGGCAAAGCCCCAGGGGTTAATGAGATCCATCCAGAAATGCTGAAAGCTCTGGTTGTGGAGGAGCTGACTTCGATGCCTCTTCAACATTACCAAAGGACTGGCAGATCCGGGTGGTGAATCCCCTGTTCAAAGAAAGGGACCATAGGTTTTGTGGTAATTACAGGGGTATCACACTTCACAGCCTCCCTGGTAAAGTGCTGGAAAAGAGGGTTCGGCCAATAGTCAAAACTCAAGTAGTCAAAAAACAAGAACAATGCAGATTTCATCCTGGTCATTGAACAACGGCTCAGGTCTTCACTCTCACAAGGATCCTGGAGGGAGCCTGGGAGTATGCCCATCCGGGCTATATGTGTTTTGTGGATCTGAAGAAGGTGTATGACCGAGTCCCCCGGGAGATACTGTGGGAGGTGCTGCGGGAGTATGGGGTGAGGGGGTCCCTTCTCAGGGCCATCCAATTTCTGTATGACCAAAGCGAGAGCTGCGTCTGGGTTCTCGGCAGTAAGTCGGACTTGTTTCAGTTGAGGGTTGGCCTCCGCCAGGGCTGCAC
The DNA here is from genome assembly GCA_016801145.1 of Umbra pygmaea. Classification (NCBI taxonomy): domain Eukaryota; kingdom Metazoa; phylum Chordata; class Actinopteri; order Esociformes; family Umbridae; genus Umbra; species Umbra pygmaea. The sequence goes on from JACXGM010015684.1 coordinate 6,728, forward strand.
ATTGTCACCAATCCTGTTTGTGATATTTATGGACAGGATATCGCAACGTAGTCGGGGTGGGGACCCCTGACAATTTTCATGATTTTTATTTATAAATAATTGGGTGTTTGGATCAGCAATTTAATTTTGATCCATCAAATAACTGAAGGACACATTAATATTTCAGTACTGGAATTAGGTTTATTGGAGAGAAAATGTGCAATATGTATGCAATTAGACATGTGTATACATTTGGGCCCCCTTGTCATTTTGTTGATTTAAATACTTCTACTTACCTAGCACAGATTAATTGGAACACACAATTGGTTTGCTCATTAAGCCTTGAACTTCATAGGCAGGTGAATCCAATAATGAGAAAAGGTATTTAAGGAGGCCAATTGCAAGACGTTGTTCTCTTTGACTCTCCTCGGAAGAGTGGCAACATGGGGGCCTCAAAAGAACTCTCAAATGACCTGAAAACAAAGATTGGTCAGCATTAAGGTTTAGGGAAAGGCTACAAAAACATTTTGCAGAGATGTGTCCACTGTGAGGAACCTATTATAGAAATGGAAGACCACAGGCACAGTTCTTGTTAAGGCCAGAAGTGACAGGCCAAGTAAAATATCGGAGAGGCAAAAGGAGAGTGTATGCGGAGAGTGATGCGGAAGAATCCTTTTCTGCACACATGCCACAAACAGTGTCGCTTGAGGAACACAAACGCACATTTGGACGAGCAAGCGTAATTTTTGAGGAAGGTGTAGTGGACTGATGAAATTATTTTGTCATAACAAGGGGCATTATGCATGGTGGCAAAAGAACGGAGTGTTCCAAGTCAAACGCAGTGTTCCATGTCAACTGCTTAACTGGAGAGAGCTGTCAGGTATTGATTGTGTATACGTTACTGGGTGTTTATGTAGACGGACAACAACTGTTGCCACTATTATTTATGATCGCTTCCCTGTGCGGAACAGGATTCTCGTTTCTTGGATTGTTAACCTCCGGAGTGTTTGTGAGTTGTGAGTAGTTCCTGGCTTGCTGTATATGTACTGGAGTTAACATTCTCTATTATTGCTGTCCCCTTAAGGTACAAGTCATGTATAAGTATAGTTGAGATAAGGCGTATGTTCTGTTTTTCTCTAACGCGTTCCCTGCCGCGGTTAAGAGCATAGTATTAGGAATTCTCATTACGTTGTGCGTTCTCATATCCTTGTAGCATTGTACTAGTAAGGAACTGTTAATTGTCAATTATGTTACTGCAAGCAACTGGACATATTAAAACCCACAGAACTCTGCTTCCAGCCTGCTCTCCTTCTCTTTTCTACACACCACCCTAGTAAAATGTGACATAAATGAAAATCATAGAAGTTGTCAGGAGTGCCTAAACGTTTGCATACAACTGTATCAATCCATAAATACAACATTTACCATCATGTTAGAACTACTAAAGGAGGCATAGTCACAACCTATTGTAGTGCTCCGTTATTCTATCCAGGTCTGTGCCGATATAATCCAATTTTCGAGAAATAAGTCTCTCACTGTATCTACCTGTTGTAGACCCACTTCAGCTCCCAGTTGTGCCCTAGACTCCCTTCGTGAATTGATTGCTCCCCATTTATCTTCCGAGTTCTTACTAATAGGCGACTTAAACTGGGACATGCTTTATGCCACAACCAATTTATTATCCAAATTCGATGCACTCAATCTCACGCAAATGATCAAGGAACCTACCACATACACATTAAAATCTGCAAACAAAAATTATGTGGCATTGTGCTGTGTGATGAAACTGCACATTTTAGAGTGGCAATTTATGGTGGCCAGCTTAAGGCACACCTGTGTAATAGTCATGCTGTCTAATCAGCATCTTGATATGTCACACGTGAGGTGGATGGATTATCTCGGCAATGTGCAGACTAACACAGATTTAGATGGATTTGTGAACCATATTTGAGAAAAAATCAGCCTTTTTTGCACATATAAAAAGTTGTAGATCTTTGAGTTCAGCTCATGATAAATGTAGGGAAAACCAAGTGTTGCCTTTATAATTTTGTTCAGTGTAATATTTGGCATTTGTGTCAGAGAAATAAAAAACAGCTATTTTGAACATATAAGGAACTATTCCCAGTCCTGCCCCAAACACTGCTGTTTGTTTGTGTGTGTGTGTGTGCCTGTGGATGAGAATTTGTGTCTGTGTGTGGTTGTTTGAGTGGACAGAAAAAACATAAAGGGGCTGGCACTCAGGGATATAACCAGTCAGATTTCAGAGTTGGTGAGAAGGTCTTGGCTGACCTGTCAAGATCTAAAATATGATCAAACGGGAGAAGAATTTCAACATTTTCATTTATTTTACAAATGGAGGAACAAAATGATAATCAGTACTGTTTTCAAGATGGAAATTCTTCTTGTAGAAAGGCTTCAGTGACAACATCTACTTACATAACACTGTACATCTTCTTCTCATTGATTTCAGCAGTTACAGTGTTTTTGAATTTACTGGTGATCATCTCCATCTCTCACTTCAAGCAGCTCCACACTCCAACCAACCTGCTCATTCTCTCTCTGGCTGTATCAGATCTCCTGATTGGACTCATTGTGATACCATCATTGACTGTGGCAATAATGGAGCCATGCTGGTATTTTGGGGATTTTTTCTGCTTGTTTCTGATCTTCGCTAATATTTTATGTGCTTCTTCATCTCTTGGAAATTTAATCTTGATATCCATAGATCGTTATGTTGCTGTGTGTGATCCCTTAATGTACCATTCAAAAATAACAACAACAAGAATTAAATGTTGTATATTATTTACCTGGTGTTGCTGCATTATAAATGTTGCTGCTGTGGTCAAATCATATGTAAATATACAGGTACCTAGTATGTGTTTTAATGAGTGTTTTGTAGTTGAAGGAGATTTTTTTGTCAAAATAATTGACACTGCAATATCCTTATTTATCCCATTTTCTATTATTTTAACACTTTATTTGAAAATATTTGTGGTGGCCAGATCACAGGCCAGAAAGGTATTTTCAAAATGTGCTGCCAGTCTCTCTGGTGTAAAAACTGTACAAGCAAACAAGTCTGAGAGAAAAGCAGCAAAAACTCTAGGTATTGTTGTTCTCAATTATCTGATATTTTGGAATCCATTGAATTATATATTTTTCATTTTTTTTATAAGTTCAAAGATAGCTTCATATATTGCCACTTTTTTGCCACTTGTTAATTCTTTTATTAATCCAATAATTTATGCTTTCTTTTATCCATGGTTCAAAGTGACAGCTAAATATATTGTCAGTCTAATATTAAGGCATTAATTGTACAATTTCATATTCTTTAATTTCACCAACAGAGATTTGATATACAGCTCTGGAAAAAATTAAGAGAACAACACAAATGTTTCTTAATTGAAAACTTCTGGAATGTGATCATGAGGACGATGTATCTAAGTATTGTGCCAGGATTGGCATAACGTCACCCAACATCAATGTGAAAGACTGGTGGAGAACATTCCAAGACACATTAAATTAAATTATTATTAATATAAAATTATATTTTTTTACCAACTATTGATTTCTGAACTCTTCTGAAGTTAAATCAGTATTCCTTTGATTTGAAATTAATGTGAATTTGTTTTGCATTACTTGATGTCTGACAACACTATAATTCTTGTTATTTTGACCAGTTGTCATTTTCTGCAAATAAATGTTGTCAATTACACTATTTTTATTTGGAATTTTGGGAAAAAGCTCCTTTCCAGCAATTGTCTATTGTTAATAAAATAAATATCCTAACACATACCTATCAATAGATAACCAGAGACACTGATGACTTTGCAGTGGTCTCTTAATTTTTTTCCAGAGCTGTAGTAATGATATGATAATAAATACTGTTAATAGCATATTTCTTGTAACACTACTCTGATTATCTCATTGTGTGGATTTGACTGCCTTTGATTGGAAGGACCTGGGGAACATATTGTCATACGCTGTTATTATTTTAAAGAAATTAAATTCACTTTGGGATGTTTAGTCTAAATATCAAAGTTATCTTACTGTTTTTATAATACAAATCCATCTAGACACAATCATTCTTTATCTACATCATATTAATATAATATGTTTTCCATATATTTCCAAACAATTTACAAAGGAAATATCTATGATTTTCTACCTCGACTTTTTAAGACGATAATCTGTATTAATAATTGTCAATGAGCACTTTAAAAGAAAATGCAGTCTGTAACCTCAGTACAGGCCAATTTTATGTTAGTCTTTGATTATGATGATGTGCTTTATAAGTAGTGGTGGGGGGAAAAATCGATTCTGTTCAGTATCGCGATATTTTGCGGACGCAATTATATCGATACCAAAGCGCAAAGTATTGCAATATTTAATTATAAAATTATCTGTTTAACTTTCGGGTTTTCTCCATTGGTTTTCTCATTTGCGTATTACATCCACAAGCTGCTTTGTTGTTGTGCATTCAACAGCAAATTCAAATGAAAATGCCTTCACCGTCACAACCGGTTGTACACAACGCTGAGTCTTCTTTCAAATTGAAAGTGTGGGTAAGTTTCGGTTTGGAACGGCAATATTCCCAAATGGATTTTGGTTGATGACCTTGCAGCCAAACTGACTGGACTCTTTTTGTTCATTTTTCTCAATTTCAGTGAAGTTCTACTCTTATTTATATGATTACTCTCAGGTTCGTGTTGCTCTATTGTATTAACCTATTGACGCCTAAAACGCCTGCTAAAATTGCCTATAAAAACCTATGTTATTCTACGATTAATATTCTTAGCTCCTGAGGGTTTTCTGAAAAAATACTACGAATTGATAACATCTACCAAAACCTAAGCCTCTGGAGCACATAGAAACATTCAATAAAATTAATTTTAATGGTAAGAATCACAGGTTTTATTATGCTATTTATTCATTATGCCAGTATTGTATTACTATGTATTATGCTAGTTATTCATTACGTTAGTATTGTATTTATATATTAACATTATTGTATGTTTTATTATCATCATTATCAACAATCATCACCATAATTATACTACTATTTATTATGCTATTTATTCATATGTTCGTTGTACCGATTAGTTTCCGTCACCAACATGTCCCAATGCTCATCGGTAAAAATATGGTTTGCGGGTACACTGCTTTGCCTTGCGCTGCAGGTAATCCTCTACCACTTCCCTCCAAACTCCTCACCATCTTCCAACTCAATGCCCTCGCTGTCAAAATCCTACTCTGTCGTAGCCATTTTCAAAACAAGTGCACGTGTATGTCTGATTGATTGATGTGATTTTCAGCAAACAACATTACATTTGGGTGGTTACGTCATCTTGAAAAAACTCCACATGAAACATCTCATGTGTATTTGAAATAATAACAGTGCATTCTATGCTGCACGCATCATGAAAAGGTTGACAAATACAAAATGCTGCGTCGCGCGGCAGCCGGCAGGAGGTTCTGAGTTGCGCAATGCAGTAACCGGCGGGAGACGTAATGTTTCCGCGCAGTATCCGTCACAAATGTGTTAAAATATTTTTTTTTGTTATGTGCAGGGAGCTCACCATTCATGTGAGAGGTCTCCAATTCAGAGAATAATTACCAGTAAGTCCTGTCCTGTAATAAGGTCCTGTGTCCTGAATGTTCAAGGACAACATTTTGGCACTACCCTCCTAAGTTTTTACACTTCAGTTAATGCGTAGATGATAAAGTTTACAGAATTAAATGTGACATTGCAGTCTTATTTTCCTCATTTTTTGTAATGCCTTTAAATACTATGGGGGACATGAATCGCAATATATCGCAGAATTGAATCACAATACTTGCTGTATTGCAAAATGTTAAGAATCGCAATAATATTGAATCGTGGCCCAAATATCGCAATACTATCGAATCGTCACATTTTTGCCAATTCCCACCCCTACTTATAAGTATGTGGCCAAAAGTAAGATAATTTGGCTCAATTAGATACTCTGATTGCTGTCCTGAGGCTTTGTTGAGTTGGTTTTGGTTAGTGATCTTAGTGTCATGATTGGCTGAATAAGAGAGGGGTCTTCTCTGTAGTCTCTATATCTCCTCCTGTCATTAGAGGTAAAAGTAGGGGGTGACTTGCCTATAAAATCAGTGGTCCTCAAACCCTACCATGGAGGGCCTAGTGTATGTTGGTTTTTGGTCTTTCCCTTCAATTAGAGCATAATTAGGACCTAGACTGCCAGGTGAAGGAAGATCCTAACCAATTAGTGAGCAACTCCATCAGCCTTGTACAAGGTAAAAGCGAAAACCTGCATACACTAGGCCCTCCATGGAAGGGATTGAGGACCACTGCTTTAAATTGTTGCAAAATTTGGTGGCTCTTTTTTTTAAAATATAAACAGAAAAGGGAATTAGCCCAATTCAGCCCTGCATGCATTGTTTGGATTATTCCTCTGGACTCTAAGGATGCTCTCACAGAAATTGGCATGCATGGTTTCAATTGGGTGTTTGTCAAAAAGGTGTTATATAAGTGGACCCCACACTTCACTGCCATATAGTGCAATTAGTACAATTAATAATTTGGATATTTTTATCCCGTCAAATCTCAGTGTCAAATTTGATTCATCTTTCAATAGTACAAAAACTCTCCTTGCTTGGTGCCTATGTGTGTTCTATGTGAGTAATGTGTGTTTGCATAATGTTCTAAATGCTCTAAATCTCAAATTCTCAAAGCATTTTGTTGCACCCTTATCCTACTCTTACTTTTCTCCTCAGGAGAAGTAGAGCCAAACCCTGGCCCGGTAGCCAAAAATGCCATCCCCATCCCCAGCAGCTCTATTATGCAGACTTCTGTAATCATTAAAATCCTGGGTTTGTGCATATTACCATCAGCAGCCTATTTCCTAAAATGTATCTATTCACTTCTCTTGCACATTTAGCCAACCCTGATATCCTAGCAGTTTCTGAATCCTGGCTCAGGAAATCGAGCCTGCAGTGCTCCATTGTTCTATCCAGGTCTGTACCAAAACAGTTTGAGCTTTCATTAAAAAAAATCACATTTTCTACAAAATAAGTCGCTCACTATAGCTGCCTCTCGTAGACCCACTTCAGCTCCCAGTTGTGCCCTAGACTCCCTTAGTGAATTTGATTGCTCCCTATTTATCTTCTGCGTTCTAACTAATAGGCAACTTAAACTGGGACATGTTTAACGCCTCAACCAATTTATTATCCAACCTCCATGCCCTCAATCTCACACAAAAGATCAATGAACCAACCAGATACAACAAAAATCTGCAAACAAGGGCACCCTCATAGATATTGCCCAAACTACCAGTAACATGTACTCTAAATCAGTGTTTCTCAAATGGGGGTGATTGTACCCATAGTGGTACTTTGAAGTACTGCGGGGGTACACAAAATGTTTTGCAAAAATGCTAATTTAACAATATTCAATGTATAATTCTTAAAATAATTATACTGAAATAATGAATGAATTAAGTGATGGATTCTACACATTTGAAATGAAGCATTTAAATGTTTTTGTTTAAAAAATATTGTTTTCTAGAGCTGTATTGTACCTCTTTATATTGACTATCAAAAATGTTTTGCACTGATCAAGGGGTACTTGGCTTAAAAAGCCAATTCAAAAAGGGTACAATATTGAAAAAAGTTTGAGAAACACTGCTCTAAATACACCTGAGCCAGGACATCAACAATAACTTATTATTAACTTATTTTATAGTTAATAAAAGCATTGTTATTAACTATAATACTTAGTGTATTTTAAAGATCAATAGTTTGGGTTATAAATATAAATGTACTGGTAGTTGTTGTGGCTGGACGTATCCAGACAATCTTAATCTCAAACTATCTCTTGTAGATCTTAACCTAACTAGCACTCAATCCAGGTTCCCTAACCAAATACATGGGGTCTCTCCCACAGGTGGTGCAAATCCAGTCATCCAATCATCACTTATCACTGGCTCCCCTGTTATCCGGTGCAGCTTTATTCAATCATCATATCCGATCATGCCCTTTTGTTTTAGTATAACATGTTTGTCTATGTGCTTACCCAGAGCTTACCTCATAGTTCACTGTTTGCTCGTTTTGTGTGTGTTTGTGAACACATTAGACAAATCTCTCTGTGTATGTAAGGTTGCTTTTTAGAGATTGCCAAACATTAGAGTGTTTGTTAAGTGATAGTGTTGTTGTATGAAAGCTTTGGTATGCTAGTGTGATTATAGTAGTCTGTACAGTGTATGCTATAGTTCGGAACTTCTTTGTTAGTATTAGTATTATTATTTGTGATCATTATTATTAATCATTGTTATTGTTTTGTATTCCCAGGAAGAAGGGGAACTCTTGGGAGTGTTAGGCCAAATGCCCGTGGGCTTACATCATCCGTAGGGATATTTCCTTGTCTAAATACACCAGGTTAGAACTGAGTGGTCCACCCCCTGTATTTTGGTTAGGGCGCCTGGATCAAGTGCCAGTTAGTTTATGTGTGTGTGTAGGAAGTTTAGACAGGTTAGGGGTGGTTTTTTCAAATATTTACTTTCTTTGCTTTGGTGCCGCTCAGCCTCTTTTCTTACAATTATTACCACACCGTGGCAAAATAAAGCCTGTGACAAAATGGTACCCTGTTGTCTCTGTGTCCTTGGTCGCACCCACGACTCCATACTCCTTTCTCCGACCACTTGGGCAGCAAGGTGTAACATCCCCTCTGTGATGTCTCCTGAGCTACCCCACCACACTCAATGGTCCACCTCCCCAAATATTAGGAACAGTGTCCAGGTTTCTCTCTTCTGTTTCTCTCTTATGCAGGCAATTGCTTTTGGTTTTGTCTCTAACCTTTAGAGAGATGTCTACCCTTCTGTATGGGATCTAATTTACGCACACAGGTGCACATGGTAGCTTGATTTTTGATTAGTGGCTACTGTGTTATTTAAAGCCTTGAGTACATGCCTTGAGTACATGTGACAAGTTGCTGAGTATTGTTCATGTTGCTGACTGCACGAGTCGTCTCTGCCTGCCTTGTTCCTTTTGTTTTCTCAGAGTATAAATAAAACTCCTTACGTTGCATCTGTCTCCAGCCAGCTATTCAGTTTGTGACACCTTCCCTAATGGGAGTAGTGGGTAACGTTTCAAAAAGGAATGACTAAATATATGGCTTTTGGAGAACTACTCCAAAATCCTTATCAGAAATGCTCCAATATCCTTCCCCATGACTGTTCATGAAAAACATCTGACTGTATTAGGGGGGTTCGCTTGGCGTAGTGCACTAAGTCGCTACATTGCAGGATAGTCTATGTCATGATAGTCACAGGCTCGAGCCTGAATATGGGTTCTCTGACCTTCCCCATGCCTCCTGCATGAGGCAGTGCAAATTGGCATAGCACTGTCCAGGATTTAGGTTAGATAAGTCAGATCATCTATCCTGCCATCTTGCTCTACATCAACTCCATTGACTCAGATCAGGATTTTAGTAGTGTATTTAATGTAGAATCCATGTGTAGCTGACCATATGGCAATCGTTTAATTAATGTCTAGAAGAGCCTATCTAATGTTTTACTATATTCATGTTTGGTAGCCCATAACGTCATGGGAATGTAGTTGTCAGAATTGTGTAGTTATGACGCACGTATGATGACATACAGAAATGCAGAAATCGAAAGAAATGTGCAGGCCAACCCCTTGGTATTAATTGGAAGTTTAAAATCAGGCATTGATTGTTAAAGGAAAATGCTGTGTTGACTGAGGTTACTGCTACAGTCATTGAAAACTATTAACCAGAACCTGAAGTGCATTTCAAATGAATTAATTATTTTCACTAAACCTTCCACTTTGTATTTTTTAAGTAGCCTAGCTTTCTTACACAAGATAGCACTTACTATATTACAAGCTCAGAATAAGATCCTTTCTCCTTCGTAGAGCCTAATGGTGGCTGTTGTGGCCACTGATCTTCATTGAGTGGCACCATTCTCCAGCGCAATATTGTGGAGAACCCCGCATGCCATAATTATGTTGCAGGCCTGCTCTGGTGTGTATAGCAATCCCCCCACCCCACTTGTCCAAGACAGAGCAGCAACCTGCCCTTGTGCAAACGGATCACTCCACTGTGGTTCGTGTGCGTGTGTGCGCACTGTCGAACCTGTGTTCAATTTGCCCGATTCAGATTAGTTGGAAATCCAGCGATCTCATAAAATTGTCTTTTAATCATAGTTTGATTATACTAGAAAGGGACTTCGTAGCCACCAAAACTGCTGGCATACTTCGACTATTGTTGGCTGTGATATACCATACCTGTCCCTGATCTCACGCTGAAAGATCTCAATGTAGAGAGCATGCATTAAGGTCCTCCAGATCTGCCATCGCTTCGACTACAGGACTGCCAAAGCGCTTGTTTAAAATATATATGTATATTTCTGTATATATATATATTATTTTATTGAAATTGTTGTTTGCCTAATCTCTGCCATCATGTTCTAGGCCACCCCGAAGTGAAAGGGAAAAAATAAACCACTTAATAGCAATGTTCTGTATATAAGTAATTCGTAATTCTGAAATGTAATTTGCAATATGGTGTAGTTGTAATGCAGACACATTCATCAATGATTGCTGGTTCAACAATTCACTGAACCGGGTGGTTATACCATGAACACCGCTAGTCACACTATAGAATTTGCGTACACTAAGTCAGACCAGACGTGAGATTTTATCGCAGCCTACGATCACGTTCAAATTGATAAATCCCTTGCTTTGCGTAGGAATCGCCGTACGCCCGTCGTACGCCTGTTTTAGGTCGTATGCACGTTTCATAAATGAGGGCCATTGTGTCTAACCCTACAGTCTTACGAGCGACAAAAGACAGCGACACGCACTCACTTGGTGGGCGTTTCTGTACTGATACTATCATGCTGTTGCCTAGCATCTGCAAGGTCTTACAAGTCACTACAAAGGTATTGTCAAGTCACAAGAACAATGTTTTTAGATTTAAAAGTATTTATTTATTGATAGAAGTTACAAAATATGTGAGATAAAATGCCAAACATATCAGATAAATACAGAAAAACAATGTCCCGAAGCGTTTCCGCCATCTTGAATTATTATCTTTGACTCGAGCAACCAATGTATACGTCACGCTGCCTTCACTCCAATTGGCAGTCGCTTTGTCACATTGCTCAGCATTTGCATAAAATAGACTTCTTGTCTATTATGGCCCCGCCTTGCTCGCGGCAGCGACAAGCTTGTCACTTGTCTCTGGCAAACAGCCACTCGCATTGAAAATGAATGGCAGCCTGTCACTTGGTCGCTGTTTTTCATCGCACATGTGACTGAGGGGTAAGTAGTGAAGGGGCCATCTGCTTGCAGAAATGAAAACGGTTGACCCTAAATGTCAATTTGACTGCTAGTCAAGATAAGTGGGGGGAACTGCAGAATCTCTAGATATTTTACAGTCTGGTTAGGAGAACTAACTTGCTGATTATTCTAGAAGTGCCACACCCTATTTAAAAGTGGGCCAATAAGAATCCAAGGATAAGGTTTTGAATATGACATCATTTGGATTATAAAAGATGGAGACTATCTGTTTAGGAGGGTAATGGGAGGAGCTGGGCAGAAGGTCATGATACTCAAATGTCTGTGATGTAAACTAATGAAACTTGTACAATTATTAAAACTCTAAATTCCTAAGCAGTTCTTGAATATGGATGTATTTTGCAACAACAACTTCTAAATTAGGACTTAAATATCGTCCTAGCACAACATACAATTGCTATGGAGTTTTCAGCCTGGTGGCCAGTGTGTGTCTACAGCCCACGCTGACAGAAGCGAGATTCACCTGAATGGACACAAATTGGGAGGGCCATACTGGATGTGCTCTCCTGTGTACATCTTTGCATTGTGGTGAACAAAAAGTCAAAAAAGTCTAGTAGTTGGGACACTCAACAGAAACTCAATTGAGTATTCCAACTACCGCTAGACTCAAATTATTCCTTTTTGTCCATTATTTGTTTGTTCATTCATAAGTGTTTAACCATTTTTATGATTTATGACATTAATAAGGTTGATAAACTAGACCCTGGGCAGCTGGTTTGTGTTGCATTTTAAACAGGTATCAATTTGGTTATAGAAAAGTGCACAGCACTATTACAGTGACTACTACACTGGTGGTGAATGATATTATTAAAGTCTGTCATGCTGGAGGTGTAGAGAAAAGGAGGGAGACCTGGCAGGTAGGTGGTGTGTTGGTTTTATTGTAGATTGGTCCGGAAAGAGTATAAACATTGAAGGAGTAAAGGTGAACGGTGTAGTGAGTGCACAACAAATATATACATCTATAATACTACTATGCTATATCGAGGACAGATGCAGAGCATACGCATAACTACGGCATTAACAGGAGGCACAATGAATACATCTGTCTTACTATGCTCTATTGAGAAACAAGGACAGATGCAGCGTGTATGCATAACTACTGCATTAACAAGAGACACAATGAATACATCTGTCTTACTATGCTCTATTCAGAGACAAGGACAGATGCAGAGCGTATACATAACTACTGCATTAACAAGAGACACAATGAATACATCTATTTTACTCTGCTCTATTGAGAGACAAGTGCAGTTCAGTTCAATGCCTTGGATAACAAACGTAGTTGTGTTGCCTTGTTTATAGCCTTGTCAATAAAGAGGACCATTCATTATTACTGAAAAAGCTTTCTTCAACAGACTTGTAAAACTACTCTGTTTACTAGTTTCTAAATTATTCAGTGACACAAACAAGGCTATTTTAATGGATGAGTTCAAAAGCGTTACATTTGTGGCTCTTTAATGTTTATGTTTTACATTAACAAAATCTGTAAAAATGTGTAAAAATAACACGGAAAACCACCATTTGAATGGATCGAAAAACAGCCAAAATGGCAAAGACTCAGCCAATGATCAGCTCCAGGGTGATACCATGGATCATGGATTAGATTGAATACACCAACATACATAAAGAGGTCATGTTGCCTTATGCCAAAGAGGAAATGCCCTTGAAATGGGTGTTCCAACAAGACAACAACCCTAAACACACCAGTAATACAGGTATTCAAAACAACAAAATGACAAAGGTGCCCAAATTTATGCACCTGTCTAATTTAATTTTGATGGATATTGCACATTTTATGTTAATCCAATGAACCTCATTTCACTAACAAAATATTACTGTGTCATGGAAATAGAAATCATGGAAATTGTCGGGGGTGCCTAAATTTTTGCATATGACTGTAAATCAATAAAAAGAGCTGCACAGTGTTCCCTTTTATCTATACCATCTATAATGTCACCCAGGACCAGAGTAGCAGTGGAGGTGATATTATGACCTGGTCTGAAGCCAGACTGATATGTTTTCAAAATACAATTTCTATCAAAAAAAAATATTTTCTAATATTTACACAATACAAGAAAGCCTAGAGATAGGTCTGTAATTGTTTAAATCACTCGGATCACCAATTTTTTTTAAGTTGAAGTATCTAAAGCAGTCTTCCAATCCTTAGGATTTATACCTGTAAAAAATGTTAATTAAAAAAATATGAGTAAGTTAAAAAAGAGACAAGGATTAAGGTCAAAAGTCCCAGTAGCATTGTTTGTGTCAATAGTTGAAATGGCTATTAACACTTCCTTTATGGTATCCCACTGAAATGAGAAAGATGGGTCTACAGCTTTAGCTAACAAACCTTCGGGAAAAAACAGGTTGTCTAAACATGGTACTAGCTTCATAATCAGCCTTTTCTGAAAGCTTTCATTGCCATTTCCACCATTAAACTATATGCCAGCTATAATAATGTTGATTGAAGGCATCACAAACTTAAATTTTGTCAAATAAAATTTTAGAATGAATTTGAATTGTTTAGGCAGAGAGGAGTGGCTCCCGAAATAATAAAATGTTATATGTAATAATAATTTATTAAATAATAAATTGATTTGGCCTGTTTACAGCGATATTACAGGACACTTGTTTCAGATTTTCTTGAATATCTTAGATCAAAGAGTTCTGAGAGTTTTGTGTTGAACCATGGGTTTACCCTGTCTTTAAGTATATAAGTCTTCATAGGGGCATATTTGAATACATATTTGGCATAACAGAATACAAAAAACACTGAACAATTTTCAAAGGTTACTTCCACCTGAGAGTTACTACAGACACTTGGTAAAATATAGTTGCAAGCAACGATGGGACGGGGTACTCCTATATGGGAAGTATAGGAAAATAGGCTTCCAATGGTACCAACCATTACTTTCTAGCATGTACGGTTCAGGAAATATGACACTGTGACGTTATCGTGAGTCATTTAACCATCGGTCGGCCATTTTGTCTGCCATTTTGTATTATATTTCTTAGTGCTTATCA
>JACXGM010015685.1:0-21097 GCA_016801145.1 Umbra pygmaea
ACTTCGGTGAAAAATGTAATAGCAAACTTCCACGGATGGAGTGAAATTTGTGCTAAGAAATATGAAATTGTATATGCAGTGTGCGTTTGTCTACTGAACATAGCCAGCATGCACCTTTAACATCGCTCCTATCTAACGCACGTCATAAATGTATGTAGTCCATTCTAAATTGTCCAAAAACACAACGTTCGTTTTTCTCTGTTTCACTCACTTATCCAAATGCTTATGAAAATGATTAGGCTACTATTTAAAAGGTGAACAATGACGAATTTCAATAATTTGTCTATGTATATAAATCGCTTGAAGTAATTACCGTAGTCTCGCTCATTGAATTGGGCAAAAATAAAACAATTAGAACGTATGTATTATGTTAATACCCCTACATAAAAATACAAATGATAGGAAAACGGTATATTTGCAAACACCTATTTTCATGACATTTGGGTCACGATGGTTTGTAATTTTGAAAATGTGGGTCGCCGGGAAAAAAGTTTGAAAAACACTGCCATAGAGGGTGGTTCAATTGCCCAGCACAATCCAGGGTTCGGGTGTTAGTGATCCTATTGGCATGGTTTGTCTCATCACACTCTAGCAACTCTTTTGACTTGGGTGCCTGTGACCTGAATGAAGGTAGGAGTCCGGAGATTGTGGCAAGTAAGGTTTACAGTCTAGACTGCCTGATTAAACAAGCAGTGTGACCCAGTGTGGAGTTCTGTAAAAAAAAGGTTTGCTAAATTACTAATAAGTCATGTGAAGAGTGAATCAGAGCGAGCTACGCTGATAGTGCTGCACCTCATTGAGATTCCCAGTGAGGGAACAGCCAGTGCTGCGGTCTTTGCAGAGTATGGAAGGGTCAGTATAACCTGCTTGCTACTGGAACTAGAGTAGCACCGCCCCCCACAAATGAACACAATGCACCGTGCCCAGCAACCGAGCCCTCTGACCACATACCATCAACAGAAACCTATCCCCCTCCACTTCTCCACCAGCACCAACCCACAGCCTACAAGTAAATCCCCTTAACCGGTTCCCCCAACTCCACTACAACCACCAATCCCCGCCACTCAGCTGGTTACTTCATCCTTACCGAACACACGCTGCCTCCTCCAGGCACAGAAACGTACAACACAGCTCAGGGTCTTAGTCACCCCATTAGTCCTGTTTGTGATTGACAGGAAGCTTTGATACAATAGGCAGGACAGGGATTATACTGGAGCATCATGGGTAGTCAGAGTCAGTTTCTTTCTTTCTATTTCCCATTACTCTGGGGCTGACACTGAAACAGCACCTTGTTCCCTTCTCTTGCCAGCAGCATAGCGCCCTGTATTCTGCTGCTCGTTTGTTTCTAAAGTTAAGCAGGTTTGGGCCTGGTTAGTGTTGAGAAGTAGATTCTATACAATCATGTTTAAATACAGTTTAAACAGTTTAGAATGGTATTGCTAGATGAGACCATAATACACCTATGGTTTAAGGCCTGTTGTGTTGTCTGACGGCAGACAGGGAGAAGGTTCAGGGTCAAACCATGAGTGCAGAAAGGTTGTTATTGTGTAGTTATCTTAAGGGACTTTCCTTTAGGAGGGGAGTAGTTGGTCACTATGACAACAGTTGACTGAGACGGGGAGTAAGGCCAAGTGCGTGAGTAGCAGAGAGGGTCCCTCATGGTACTGTTCTTATATTATAACATCAGAATATGCTCATAGCTTGTAGCTTAGGACATATAGCTTATATGATCTGTTATATATTAGACTGCTTATATGATCTATTGTATATTAGACTGCTTATAACTATATGATCTATTGTATATTATACTGTAATTCCATGACAGATATAATACATGGTGGATGCCATTCAGACTAATAGGACATTTTACTGACAGGACACTAGACAGATAAGGTTTACAAAATTGTATAAATACAATTAATGACTATTATTCTCCACTGTAATGCCTTATAATGAGTGGTCTATTGTGGACTGGGTTAGAGACTAATGGATTACATGGAAGAAAAATCCTGTCACTGTCATACATTACTTTACTAGCTAAAGTATTGTAATAAGATTACAGACACCTGATACAGTGTTTTATATAAATTCCAAAGCCGGTGATCAGACATCAGGAGGTCCTCACACCTCTCCTGGGGATAACGATAGTTTCACAGTGCTGTTGTAGTCCTGAACTAACTCACCTGGTTCAACCAGGTTAAGGCTTGAATGAAACTCCTTTTTATTATTTGAATAGATATTGCCATGAGCTAAGTAGCGATTTTGATGCTATTATATTAGTGCCCCTATCCCTCCCGTTCAAAAGGCAATTTGACCGAAACCAAAAATAGTTTTTTTAATTCCGTTTCCATCCTAATTATGCTTTTAAATGAAAGTTTGTCTTGTGTACATTTAAAAGTAGACCTTAGGTTGCAGTTTGGCAATAGTTACATTTTAAGGGTTGATGATTAGTTTACAAGTTGATTCAGGTCTGCTAGATCTAGGATACATCGTTTCTCAATGGGGGATGATGGGGGGGAGCTGGAAGCAATAATTTGTAAAGGGGGGCGTTGAGGAGCCTTTGGTGGGTGAATTAAAAAACGGCCAATTTTTAAGTGCAATATCTCCGGCTCAGATGAACCCACATAGACTACCAGCATGTACTGTACGGTTTGCGAAATAATCGCGTTTGACGAACATACTCGTGAATTGTTTTTGGAGAATTAACATAGAATTTTTTTAACATATTTCCTTGGAAAGTTACTCCATCAATTTGGTTTTACTACCCTGAAAGCATCTGAAATTAACACCCGCCAATTGCCAAATGCAGGTAGATTTTCAAGTTTGGTGAGTAGATGTCAGAGGGCTAAATGTTTGTACCAAAATAGTCATGTAATAATTACATCTGGTATGATGGCTCGGAAAGTACTCATGTTTGCAAACAGTGTTGTGGAATAGTCCAACTCTTTTGTGTTAATGAGTAATCTAACTTGTTAGTTTCTCAATTCAAGTAATTAGTTATTACTTTTAAAATGAGAAAATTTGTTATATTTACCACAGTATTTCCCCTTTTCCATTTTAAAACACAAGAAATGTATTATCCGTTGTTATTTTCTTTCAATCTGTCTATAATTAGTTTGCACCACACTGATCTAAAAGGGAAAAGTTATTGTGCATTAACATATTTTAGCATTATTTCAAACCTATCGAAAGCAGGGGGCAAACATGATTGCTTCTGTGAACTCTGCAAAGGCCTGTTCAGTGTTAAGAACATTTAAACTTTTAATTTCTATTATGCAGTTTACATTGAGTGTGTGTGTCATTTACAAATGAACGAGGGCAGGCTGGCTACCGTGGTGGTGGCGGGTCGCGACGGCTCTGCGGCGAGTGAGATCGGCATGGAGGGGAGATTGGATGGGAGTGTGGGAGTTTCTGGTGTGGCGGTAGGGTTTGAGGAGTCACTGTATGTTCGGAGGAAGAAGAAGCAGGCACGGAAGAAAGAGGGTGGTGAGAGTAGTTTGGGAGAGGGTGAAGGGCCGGCACTTGGTGGTGTGGAGCAGGGGTATAAGGTGATTGTGGTTTTTGCAGCCCCGACAGGTAAGGTGTTGCACCCGGTGTCACTCACTGCAGCGATAAGGGATCAGGTTGGGAGGGTGACAGATGCTAGGTGTTTGAGTGGTGGTAGGGTGCTTATTGTGGTGGGTAGTGTGGCTCAGAGGGATAAGTTGCCGAAGTTGGAGGTGTTGAATGGGGATAAGGTGAAATGTGTGGTGCTTGGGAGTGCGGTGAAGGTGAGAGGGGTGATCACAGGTCTTCTGGAGGATCTGTCGTTGGAGGAGCTTAAAGAGGAGGTGTCGGGAGGGGTTGTGCTGGAAGCGAGACAGATGGGCAGTAGGGCGTTGGGGTTAGAGAAGGTGAGTCCTACAGTGTTGTTGGAGTTTGTAGGGCTGTTTCCGAGTAGGGTGCACTTAGGGATTCTTAGTTTTTATGTGACGGAATGTGTGCCACCGCCACTGAGGTGTTTTAAATGCAAGCGTATGGGGCATGTTGCTGCTGTGTGCAGAGGGCAGGGTAGGTGTGGTAGGTGTGGGGGTGCCCATGAGTATGCAAGTATGGGGGACAGGGTGAGGTTTTGTAATTGTGGTGGGGAGCACAGTGCTGCGTTTGGGTAGTGTGTGTTTCAGAAGAGGGCAGCAGAGTCACAACGGGTTAAGGTGGTAGATAGGGTCACGTATGCGGAACCGGTGCGGAGAGTGGGGGGACTTGGGGTAGGTGTGCAAGGGTAGAAGGAGCAGGTTGTAGGCCCGGTGTCGGAGGACGGTTCGGGTATTCACAAAGTGGTGTTGTCTGAGACGTGTAAGCATGAGTTGGTGGTTGGTAAGGATTCAGTGGTGGTGGGCAGGGTTGAGTTTTTGGCGTTTCTGTGTAGTGTAGTGAATGTTTGTAGTCAGGTGAAGGGACGGAATGCTAGGATAGATGTTGTGGTGGGTGCTGCTAGGGAGTTTATGGGTATTACTGACGTCACGGGGGAGATGGTTCACGAGCTGATGAAAGGGAAGGGACCGGCCTCACACTGAGGTACAGTTGGTGACGGTGTATGCACCTTAAGTTGGTTGCGATCCACCATTAACTAGAAGAAGAAGAAGAAGAAGAAGAAGAAGTAGAAGAAGAAGAAGAAGAAGAAGAAGAAGAAGAAGAAGAAGAAGAAGAAGAAGAAGAAGAAGAAGAAGAAGAAGAAGAAGAAGAAGAAGAAGAAGAATTTGGTGCTGGTCATTGATAATCTGTTACTTAGTCACTGAATGTTGGCGTGCTATTTCTGCGTAGCCAGTAATGGGCCAAGGCGGCACTGGCCCGCCCACATAACTCACTGGCCCGCCCAGGCAAGTTTGATCAAAATACATTTTTTGTACATTTGTACTATTCAAATGTGTTTAAGAAAATATTAAGAAAAATATTAATTTAAACTTTATATATTGTTGACAGGTGTGTGTGTGATTAATTTGTTTTCAGAATAAAATTGAACTGTTGAAGCAAGTTGTAGGACGCCTCCGGTACGTAATTGGTTGCAATGGTTGCTAGGGGTTCCGACAGGAAGACTCTCTGGGCGGCCTTTAGCCAGCTGACTTTGCTAGCTGCTTTTTAGCCAATGTATTAACATCACCACAATAATGGCCAAAAATGTTTCTTGTGTTATTTGAGAAAAGCAAGAGTTGAGGAAGAAGACACCCCACTGCCTCCATCTACTGAGTCTACCCAAAGGTATTTCCTTGTACTGTCAAGAATGGAAAATCAAGGAACTTCTCAGTAGTGGTATGGACAGTGTTCTTGGTTGTAGTAGAGTGTAATTAAGGATGCGAATATCTGTATTTATGTAGACTAAATTTGAACCTAAAAAGTTGATTTGGTTCGTTCTTTAACAATTTAGTTAAATCTTTAAAAAAGTATCAAATATATCCAAAAGAATAATGCAAGAAACGTATTGGACCTTCAATCAGTGAACGTTGTAAAGTTTGAACGTGTCTGTAACTTAAAAAGTGAGGGCAAAACGTATTAATGAAAATAATAATAATAATAATGATGAGAAATAAATAATAAAGAACAAATTTGTGGCATCTACTGTATGTTTCTTAACAAATCCAGAGTGAATAAATTACAAGATGCCAAAGTCAATGTTTAGCCCATTTATTTAATGAAAGTGGGTGCAGATCTGTTGCCTACATTATGGGATTCCTTTACCTGGCAGTTTAAACTTGGAACTCTAAATGAGCGCCCTCAAAGTTTTTTCCTATTTTATACATATTTTTATGTAAGTCTGTTTTTTGCTATGCAGGGCGGGGCCTTTGGGGCGCGGCGAGCCCCCGCCTCGCGGTGGCTGCGGGGTTTCGCAGCCGCTTGCCCACTAATTTTTGCACTGGCCCCCCCAAAATACAATTTCTGCCTACGCCACTGGCACTCGCTACATGGTTCACCTGCAACTGCCTTACCTCTGTCTACTTCCTGGGGTCTGCTACATAAACAACACCCATCAACTGTCTGGCTGGTCTCCATACACCCTACACTGTGACAATTACATACTGCATGTTTAACTCATTCATTTATTTTACCTACAGTATATTTCTTTACAGAGATAAATTTGTTTTTATATTCAGACATGCAGATATAATTGGTTTTATATACAAACATTCACACATTCAACAGAAATAGCCTATGATTAGATTGCTCAATTGGATCATGCCCAGAGACAGTAGTTACCACCCACTTCTTTCTCAAGAAACCAAATTACAATGATCCATTTATTTCATTACAACAAGTCTGCACCAAACATGATCAGGCTATCACTATCACTATCTTTCACTGTTGGTCTTTCAAAAACAAAAGCACTATTTTTAAGGATAAAATGGATCAAACCGCTATATTTAATTCAAATTGTTTTAAGTCTTGGAAAGGATAATACATTTATATATTTTTCCAATTAGGATAGATGAGAGTTCAATATAGACTTTATTGGTGGAGTGCTGCAGATATGGTTCTTCAGTTTTTGTCCGTTTTTTATTTGTTAAAAAAGTTTGAAATAAATGTCATTCCACTTTTTTTTTATGATTGTGTCCCACTTGTTGTTGATTCTTCACAAAAAATTACAGTTTTCTATCTTTATGTTTGAAGCCTGAAATGTGGCAAAAGGTCGAAATGTTCAAGGGGGCCGAATACTTTCGCAAGGCACTGTAAGTGTCACATGAACTTACAGGGACATTTCATAGAAATCAAAACTACATGCAATGCACTGAATATATTTAAACATGAAATCATTGAAAATAGCTAATATACATAAGGAGTCCATGTTCTCAGTCCTGTTCAGGCCAGCCCTCACTGGGCTGGGCGTTACAGCTCTCTTAGGTTTGTATTCAACATAATACCTTAGTATCTCAATAAAATTTACTGTAGTGAATGTATATGTGACACAAAAAGTAAATTTATTATTTTGGCCCAAAAAATAAGCTTGGCTGATGGATATTTTCATCTACCAGTCCGCTTGGCAGGTGAGACAGAAAGTTCATTTCGGACACTGTGCCTTAAGAAGTGCCAGCGTGTTATCCATTGGAACAATTCATAAGAATGAGTGTTTGGTATTTCCGATTGACTGTGGTTTAATCAAGATTTTAATGTTAAATTGCTAGCTGTTTTTGATAGATTGAGAACCACCGATCTAATACATAGAATGGCTCCAGGAACCTAGGAGAGGTTTGAGAACCGCTGGGCTACATTTACATTTCAGTCATTTAGCAGATGCTCGTATCCAAAGCAACTTACAGTAAGGACAGGGACATACTCCTGGAACAACTTAGGGTAAAGTGCCTCGCTCACGGACACAATGACATTTGGCACAGTCGGGAATTGAACCGGCAACCTTCCGACTACATGTCAATCTCTTATAACTGAGCCATCTGACATAATCGTAAGGAAATCATATTGATGGTTCCACTCCAAATGTAAATGTACCTTCCTTAAGTTAGCAAAGCAGAAATGTCCTATAGTGCTTTTAGCCTATTCCTGAGTTTTTTCTACAAGGTGAAATGGCCCATAACTAAGAGGTTTGCCTGTAGAGGCTACTGTATCCTATTGCACAATTGAGAAAGGTCATAGACATGTTTAGCCGAAACATAAACCGAGCTTGATATTCATTCTCTAAGGCTGTAGTGCTCTATGTCACAGAAAGATTTCACACATTATGAAAAGTGTTCCTCCATGCAATGCTTTACAGTTCCCTCCCCAATGGAAATCAAATGCCCGTCCAACTCGTACATTCTGACGCTGAAGTGGATTTATATGGTCTTGGAGATCATCTGTTTTTTGTTTTAATAAAAAAGTTGGATAATATCGTGGAAAGTCCCAAAAAGCATATAATCTAATGAAACAAGAGCCTTGTTTTGTTTTCTTCCATCCGCTGTACTCATCCCTAAGGTCACACTTCTGAATATTCATTTAATAGATTACTGTTGCCGGTATTGTCTCCTTCTTGAACAGAATATGTGCACTGAAATATTCCACACGTTTGTTCAAATTCGCATAAACGCAGTTGTGAAAAATAAATGACGTCATCCACATAATTATAACTTTTGATCACGTGCCATATCACATATTTATCTTATGTTATTGTAAATATACATAGTTATCTTATCTTATTCAGTATGATGCAAAGATCCAATCCGATGCTGCAGTTTATTGAGAATAGAGCTGCAGAATGTTGACTCGGCCCACAATTTGACCCAGATTATAGAATGAGGACCTGATGAATGTGCCTGTATCATGCAGGTACAGTTAAGAGATGGAGGATGCCTATTCTCGGTCTGTTAGTATTTAGCAGTAGAGTATCTGCTGCAATAGATCAAGGCATGTGTATGAGGCAGGTTGAATCAATTCCCCCCCAGATGAAAGCAATGCAGGGCCCCTTCTCTCTCTCTCCTCCATCCATTGCAGGCCTCAACTGATCTGCAACCCTACCTCCTTCATGCCCAGCCCTGGGCACAGCACGGGGGGAGGAGGGTAGAAGGACGAGGAAGGAAAGAACAACGTAGGAGCATGAGTGAGGAGGATGGGTTGGGGGTAGAAGGAGAGAGGAGTGACGGAGAGATGGAGGTTGAGGGAGGAGGTCGAGGTCGAAGAGAGAAAAGGAGTGAGTCAGAGGCGGTTCCAAGGCCTGAGTCTGTCCTCTGGCGGTGTTTCTATTGATTATCTGTTTCCGATGCTGCTACTGCCAGCAGACAAGGAGATCAGCGACCAGTGGGAGGAGGAAGGCCTATCTCATTTCCAGGAATCAGAGTGGAATCACTGACCCGTCCAGCGCGCTGTCCCCCTGCTGTCCCACTGTCAGCCTGTCCAAGGACATGACTAATGACATGGTTCAACGGATGACTCATTCACAAAAATACTCATCTAGACTGAATCTGTGCATTCTCTCTCATCAACCTGTTTGCTGTACCAGTTTAGAGCCAACTGAGACATTTTTATTCACCACAATACTCTCTGATGGAAGAATCTGTAGTTTTGCCCAATACATTCCTGTCACTCGGACTACTGAAAAGGACAGAAACTTCACTCTCTTCTGTAAAAGTGCTCAATACATGTGATTTGTTTGATATGAATGAAGACAGGTTTAAACATTCGAACCTTGCATCCCAGGCAACAGTTTTGGTTTCACTGACAACATACAGAGTAGTAGCTAACTTTATTTAGCTTTAACGTTTTCAGTCCTGCAACATAGTGAATTGCTTTTTTTGCCTAAAAAATGCATTTTCTTGATCTGTAAGGCTAGCTAACAACAGCACTTTCCAACCTGTTCAACCAATGAACAGTGTTACAAAATGGGGCCCCCTGGTAGCTAGCTAGTTAAATATTCTAGAAGAGACAGTCTTCAAAGTTAAACTTTACAGTAGTAGTGCTGTAATTTTCTATTACGCAGCCTGTTAGAATAGAAGGAAAATGTTTTCAACCCTAGAAATTTCATGTTAACCTCAAGAAAAATAAATTAATGGGTTTTCCATTGTTTTAAAGCCTTTCTTGATGCTTGGTGGCTGGTTTCTGTGGCTGCAGTTGATAGCAGTGTCTGTGTGAAGAGAGTAGAGCTTTACTGTCATGGCTTTAAACCTTATACCTCCCATCTTACTTTGAGTGTCTGTGCTGTGTATGTGTGTGTGTATGTGTGTGTGTGTGTGTGTGTGTGTGTGTGTGTGTGTGTGTGTGTGTGTGTGTGTGTGTGTGTGTGTGTGTGTGTGTATGTGTGTGTGTGTGTATGTGTGTGTGTACTGTATGTGTGCCTGTCACCTTTCTACATCTCCCTCTTTGTGGAATTGACTTTTCTCCTTTAACAAGTCTGATTATCCTTCTCAACGACCCTTAGGCAGGCGCCCCGCGTGATTGGATACCCTTAATCTCGTCATCCCTATAATGCATACGGGAAGCGGGAAGCTCTCTTTGAGTTCTTATAGGAAGTGTGAAGCTCTCTTGAGTTCAAACAGGAAGTATGAAGCATTCATGCGTTCTAACAGGAAGTATGAAGCTTGAGTTTTTAAAGGAAGTGTGAAGCTCTCTAGATTTCTCTCTCTGAATGCCCTTCAGCATTGCTGAGATACCTTGTAGGTACCTCAATATGTTTAAGAGAGACCCAAGATACTCCTAAAATACTGTACTATTATATTGTTTTAAATTTATATACTAAATCTGGTCACATTTCTTAAAGCTGAACAACGTAACTTCCAAGATTCAAAGTACTTTCGCCTCACTTTCCCAGAAACACAATTGGCACTTGTGTGATGTCAGTTAAGTGCCCCACGCGTTACGTTTGGGTTTATTTTCTTCACACTCTTTTAATCAATCGCCTTTCTAATGTTTCGATAGCGTAATATACTACAAACACAAAAAACACTTCGCAATCTACTTCCTACTTTTTCAGACTGTCTTAGGTTCCGTTTTGATACATCAAATGCATGACTTCCTGTGCGTAATGAGCCTCTTCCCACCAACACGCTACTCAACCATTTGTGATTTGTCTAGCTGCAGGGTACAGCATACACAGCGTTTCCGTTTTTGTGAATTGGGCCATCTCCTATTGTGGGAACTCATTCCACGATCCAAGCCAATATAATAACATTCTTTCGTGTAACAATTTTTACATACTGTGGCTGCAGTAAACTAAGAAATGGCATCTGTAGAATACTACAGAGTACCATCTGGGGGTAGCGGAGAAGTGTTGAACAAGACATCAGGACTCTATCAGTGTCACAGTGATAATGATTGTGTATGAAGAATTTTTCGCTCTACTACTGTGTGTTGCAGAGCAGGGTGAGAAGGAATCGGGGGCTTGTGTGATGTTTTTGTGTGCCTGTGTCCCTGTGTGCGTTGGTGTGTCTGGTTTGGTAACCTGGTTTCTTGTGAGTTGTGACCCCCGGAGGGCGATGTGAAAATGGTTTCTGTTACGAAGCGAAGTGAACGTGTTGCAAACTGCTCTCTCTCTCTGACAGCCCTGGGCTCTGTCTCTCATTTCTCTCCATTTCATCCTTTTCCATTTCCTATCTCTTTCTCTCTCTCTTTGGGCACCATTCATCATGTCCTTCCGTTCTATGACACTATGCATCATGAGAAATAAAAGTGCTATGAAACATTTTTCTGATTTTTTTTACTTTACATTTTGTTCTGTATTCCTGAAATGGTATGTACATGTATGTATTTATAGATATGTACATGTATGTATTTATAGATATGTACATGTATGTATTTATAGATATGTACATGTATGTATTTATAGATATGTACATGTATGTATTTATAGTTTTCATTAAAATTTTGAGAAAATTGGGGGAAAATAAAACAGTTCTAACTGTTTAAATTATTTTATTATTCTTTGTCTTTTATTGATGTGCTCTATGCTTTTTATGTTTTACATTTTTTTTATTCTTTTATTGATGTAAATGTTTTTATTGTTGCAAATGTCTTTCATTTTATTTGACTTTTATTGAGCTGCATTCCTTGTATGAAAGATGATATATAAATAAAAATGTATTATTATATTATTATTACTCCAATCACATGAACTCACATGACATACTGTAGCTATTACAGACTAGTACTATTAACTGCAAAGTCTACAAGACAAAAATGGCTGTTACTACAAACAATTTCCTTTTGTACCAGACAATCAAGTATATGTCATGGGCAGACAGCCAGCCAGCCAGCCAGACAGACAGACAGCCAGCCAGACAGACAGACATTAGGCAACATATTCAGGGACCTCCATCTCACAGGACGCATTAGCTTCGTCTGGAGGTGTGACTGTAGAGAAAGGGATCAAGTTGAGCACTCACATACCTCCAAAACCTGAAACACACTCCCTCACCAGGAGGACTGCCTAACCAGCAGACAGGACAGTAGACTCAGACCTCTCCTCTCATCACCATCTATCCTCCTCTCTTCCCCCTCCTCTACTCTTCGCCTCCATTCCCTCTCCTGTTCTCTCTTGCCTCTGCCTTACCTCTGTTCTCCTGTCCTCCTGAACATCTGTGCTGGATACAGACAGCGCTGTGCTATCTCTGCAGTACAGGAAGAGTCTGAGGACGGCGCTCTGATTAGATTACACAACAGCAGTCATACAGCAAGGGTACAGAACCGTTATGTGGACACAGGGGGAAAGAGGCGTGTGAGTGTGCTTCCATATGAATGTGTGCGCAGGTGCCTGCACACACCTTTAGGAGTTGCTGCTGTTTAAAAACACAAAGGAGGCTTGAATAAGCCTCCGGAAAGGCTTTAATGCACAGAAATACACAGACATATACAGACATACACAGACCTACATAGATGTACACAGATGTAACCAGACATACACAGATGTACACAGACATACACAGACAGACACAGACATAATGAAGACGTACACAGAACTATACAGACGTACACAGACATACAAAGACTTACACAGACATACACAGACATACACAGACGTACACAGACTTACACAGACATACACAGGCATATACAGACATAACCAGACATACACAGATGTACACAGACATACACACACATACACAGACGTACACAGACCTAATGAAGACATACACAGAAGTACAGAGACGTACACAGATATACACAGACATACACAGACATTCATACATGTAAACAGACATACATATATGTACACAGACATACACAGATGTACGCTAATATACACAGGCATACACAGGCCTACACAGACATACACACGTACACAGATATTCACAGACATACACAAACATACACAGACATACACAGACATAACGCAGACGTACACAGAAGTACACAGATATACACAGAAATACAGAGACATACACTGACATACACTGACATACACAGATGTACACAGACGTACAATGGAATACACAGACCTAAACAGACATACACAGATGTACACAGATGTACACAGTCACACACAAATATACACAGACATACACAGACATAACACAGACGCACACAGAAGTACACAGACATACACAGAAAAACACAGACATACACAGATGTACACAGACATAGTGCAGATGTACACAGGCATACACAGACATGCACAGACGTACATAGATGGAACAAGACATACACAGCTGTACACTGACATACACAGACATACACAGACATACACAGACATACACAGATGTACACAGACATACACAGACGTACACAGATGTACACAGACATACACAGATGTACACAGACATACACAGACATAGTGCAGATGTACATAGGCATACACAGACATGCACAGACGTACATAGATGTACCCAGACATACACATATGTACACTGACATACACAGACATACCCAGACATACACAGATGTACACAGACCTACACAGACATACACAGACGTACACAGATGTACACAGACACACACAAACATACACAGACATACACAGACATAACGCAGACATACACAGAAGTACACGGACGTACACAGAAATACACAGACATACACAGACGTACACAGATGTACACAGACATACACAGATGTACACAGACATACACAGACATAATGCAGATGTACACAGGTGTACACAGACATACACAGACGTGCATAGATGTACCCAAGACATACACAAATGTACACTGACATACACAGACATACACAGACATACACAGACATACACAGACGTACACAGATGTACCCAAGACATACACAAATGTACACTGACATACCCAGACATACACAGACATACACAGACATACACAGATATACACAGATGTACACAGATATACACAGATGTACACAGACACACAAAAAAAACACAGACATACACAGAAGTACACAGATGTACACAGAAAAACACAAATGTACATAGACATGCACAGACAAAACGCAGACGTACACAAAAGTACACAGGTGTACACAGACGTACACAGATGTACACAGACATACACAGATGTACACTGACATACACAGACATACACAGACATACACAGACGTACATTTATTTTTTACTTTTTTGTCATTTTGCAGAACCTCTTATTCAGAGGAATTACAGCGACATCCCCCCTGTAACAACTTAGGGTTAAGTGCCTTGCCCAAGTACATAACAACATTTGGCACAGTCGGGAATTGACCCAGCAACTCCTTAACAACTGAGCCAGCTAATTGGATTGCATATTGCTGTATTTTGCATGAACAATACCATTTCTTGGTTTTTTATTGTGTAATCTGTGGGTATCTGTGTGTCTTCAGTGCTCTTGCCATTTCTTTGATATAAATGTTGAATGGAGTGGGGCAAAAGCTGTGTTCCTCTCTAACCAGTCCTAAGACCTCTGTGTGTTTATTGCCAAGTTGAACAGCACAAAATTATTTGTGTACACTGAATTAATCTTGTTTTATGTTTTATTATCATGTTACATTGACAACAAAGCATGAAAAAACACTGCTTTTTGTTATTGGTCTATTAGTGTGTGCAGGGTATATACAGTACATACAATATTTCAGGTAAAAGCCAATTTGGCGCATTTGGTTAGGATATTGTTTTTACAGAGGAATCGTTTTAGTCAGCTGTTGATAATTCTGCATTAAAAGTTGCTGTTCATGCAGATTTCCCTGTGATTATTTGGGTCTATTAGTCTCCACTTTCTCCTGGTTTGGGATAATTAGTAATTGTTTCAAAATGTTGGAGAAGATGCCATAGCCGAAGATAATGTCAAAGAATGGCTAGTTTTAATATATGGTCTGCATATTTTACTATTTTGATTAATTCAGTAATACCATCAACACTATGATTTTTTAGTTTGATGATTTGTAGTTTGTCCTGTAGCTTTCGCTTTCTCGTTCTCTCTCTCTCTCTCCATTTCTCTTTTTCATCTCAATGCTTCCTTCAGCCCAGACAACACAGGTCTGTCTTTTTCTTATTTCAGCTCACTCTATCACTCCTTCTTTCTCTCTCTTTCTCTGTTCCTCTTTCCCTGTTATATTTTCAAGTCTACACTTTCTGTCCATGTCTCTGTCCGTCTCTCTGTCTGTCTGTCTCTCTGTCTGTCTCTCTGTCTGTCTCTCTGTCTGACTCTCTGTCTGTCTCTCTGTCTGACTCTCTCTCTGTCTCTCGGTCTGTCTCTCTGTCTGTCTCTCTGTCTGTCTCTGAAGTACCTGTACAGACCATGGAGGCTCAGATAGCTCTATCTCTCTATACTCCAACCTGTCAGCTCCTGCCGTTGCCACGGTGACCGACCATTGTCATGGCAACCTCTGTGGGTTGGGGGAGGAGGGAACGCGAGGCTGAGGGAAAGAAAAATAGGGGGAGGGGGGGTTACAGAACGTGTAGTCACAGTATTTTTTTTTCTCATTAAACGATAAAGCAACCACTGTGCCTCTAATCTGTGTTTCTCTGCCACTTTATCAGCAACGAAAATCAGACTCTTCCTACGGAGTAAATAGCAGTGGGCCAGTCCATTTGGCAGTCTAATGATAACCAATTATTAATAGTGATGGCAAAATCAACTGGGCCTCAGCTTTACAGACAGCCCTACTCCGGCACCGGGCTTTTCACGACTTCTTCATTGGTGTGTAATGAGAGAGACAGGAGTAACAGTGGTCAGCTTTGGTTAGGCTCCAGTTCTGTAGCTCTCCCTCTAAATACAGGGGCTTTTCGTCCCCACTTTCAATTGGGTCCTAACAAGAGAGATGCGATGCAGGTCAGCGGCTCTGTATAAATACGTTTAACCCCATTACGGGCTCTGTGAACATGAATACTGCCAAACTGATTCCACCTCTCTCCCCAGGGATAGCCCCCCGATCGTACACGCATACACACACACACACACACTGACATGCTCTCATACACACACACACACACACCAACACAAAGGTACTGTATACCCGTGCAGTCATGCGGGCACTTATAAACACACACTAAGTAACACACACACAAACACCATCACATTGTTCATCCACCAGGATAAAGTGTGAGTCAGGCATAGAAAATCAATGTCAGATCAATTGTTCTTATTCTCCACAGCTGGGGCAACATGGCCCCAATGCCCCACTCTCATTCTACTCTCACTCAGACTCTCTCTTACTCTCCCTCTGTGTGTCTCTGTGAGATGAAGGCCTGTATGTTGAAATAGCACCTAATAGAAATGCATTAAAAAGACTTCCGAGCTGCGACTGGAGACCGTGCAGGAATAAAAACAGATAACCATTAGGAAGATTGATGTCTGGACTGAGCAGACAAGTCTATTGGCTGTCTGGCCCGTGTCAGGATATGAACAAGGAGAAAAAACCAGACACGTCTCTCTCCTCTCTCTGTTTTAAATCTATTTTCTTTCTCTCTTTTCCATCTCTCTTTGCTAGGCTCACGCCTTGTGGTTTTAGTTGTTCTCATTCAGTCTTAACCCTTCAATCTCTAACAGTGACCTCTGACCTCACTCAGGGAAGTCAGGCCAATGTTCATTGACACCTGTTTCACAGCACTGAAAGTCTGGGTTCCAAATGAACCTGTATTCCTTAGATGGTGCACTACATCAACCAAAGCCCTATGTGTCCTATAAAGAGTGAAACATGAAAAGGGGAATAGGTTTCCATTTAGGATGCAACTGAAACCCATCCTTTTGTAATGTGGTAACAATGTTGATGGAAGGTGGCCCAAGTACCCCATCACTGATTTTATTGCCATTGAGCAAAGAGTCTCAGTCACGGGCCACTAGGCCCCTATTTTTTGCCTCACAGTCACGAGCGATGGCCAGCTTGGAGGGATTTTTAGGCCCGTAACTGGCAGTTGGTCTCGGCTCACTGAGATTAGCATTGTATATGATGCATCCATCATATGCTTGCAGCCCAAACAACATATACTGTACATCTAGAAATATACCCTCTCCGGCACTGAGTGCTAGTGTTCCATGGTGTGATGGGGAATGTGTCAGGGAGCCATTGGCAGAGCCGTAGCTTGTTTAGAACACACGGATAAAGGGCTGTGGAGGTCAGCCAGAAGGGAACCTCCACGGTACACTGACTAGACATCTGATAATCTGCCTGTCTACCTGTCGTGCTGAGGGAGGAACGGATCGCACCCCACACCCCCCTCTGGGGTTAATACAGTGCAACACTCCCTGTACTCTCCTTTTGATGTGTCCATCATGAAAGAAACCTCAACGTTCGCCAGCCGTCTTTGGAAGAAAGTAATTACATTCAGACGTACAAAGGCCTTTCTATAATACCCAAAATGCACTGACCCCCCCCCCACTCCATTCCCTCCTACCCTTTCTCGTTCCATCCATCCTTTCCTCCATTGCCAAGACTCTCCATTTCTGCACCTTCCTGCGACTAGTGTGTCTGCCCACCCCTCGCCCCTCCCTCTCTCTGACATGGTCGTGAAAACATGGACCTCACTTCTAATCACACTGCTAATTAGAATAAATTAGGCCCGCTGATTCAATTAACCTTTCTGGAATTTGTCTCCCCACAATGTAGCCAGTGGTTTTTACATCCCAACGACACGGTCTCTCACGGCACAGAACATCAATCAGACCAGGGCCAGGGAAAGAGACGCAACAGGGGAGGAGAGGAGTGGGTACCCGTGGTTAGGGGACACGGTTCGGGTCCCAAATGCCCTTAAGATCATGGAGCATGATGAGCCTTCATAAGGGGCATGTTCCTTTTAACGACAAACATACAGATATTTCATAGAAATGAGACATAGATATGTCAATGGTCTCATTGGTGCCGTTAAAGTTGGCTCATAAATGAATTTATTGACCGTGTGTCGCTACTGCTCAAGGTATGCTCGGCGTACTGTATATCATCTCTGTCAAAGGCTACAGTTCATTCCACTACAGCACTCTACTATTGTTCATCAGTTATGTTCAGCTCCAGTCAAAAGTTTGAGTCTACCCATCCATCCTCTGGTGA
Organism: Umbra pygmaea; assembly: GCA_016801145.1. Classification (NCBI taxonomy): domain Eukaryota; kingdom Metazoa; phylum Chordata; class Actinopteri; order Esociformes; family Umbridae; genus Umbra; species Umbra pygmaea. The sequence continues at coordinate 17,872 of JACXGM010015685.1, forward strand.
GTGACAAACGGCGGCCCACCCTGCCTCAAGACAAGACACTGGCTGAGGTACTTTACATTCATCTCCATATCAGGGCTATTAACTTCTCTACTTTAGCGTGTCCACCAAATGAATGAGGTAGTCCAGTCCCCACTGCGGGTCCAGGGCAGTAATATTTACTCAGTTAAGTCTGAGGGATGGATATGACCCTTCATCCTCAGAGAGCCATGCGTCTTACCCACCCCACCTGCCTAGAGATGATCCATTCTAATAGCATCAATTGCACATTACTTTAGGGCCTGTGATGCATGGCTTCTCTTTAGCCAATCCATTACATATTTATCACACACACAGGATGGCCCCTGCACAGGTGGGTGGGACCCTTAGCACACACTGTGGAGTGACAGGGAGCTGATCAGCATGATTGATTCAGTGTGTGTGTCTGTGTGTGTGTTGGGGGCCTTTTGGTCTAAACACAGTAGTGTTGAGGAACAGAGCAGAGCAGGGTTTCCTGTGGGACTGCACTGAGAACAGAGAACAGAGGCTTTTAATGGCTCATATTGATCCACACTCTGCCCAGTGACTGATGACAAAGTAAATGCTCGCTCTTCCCAATCAACCAACCCCTCCCCCCCCCCCAAGTCTCTCAGAGAGTGTTCTGTCTCGTGGCGTGGCTGCCGAACATTATCAACAGGCCTCGCCGGTGATGCCGTCTCATCTCGGGGTCTAATGAGAAACAGAGTCGGATTCCAATATGTGATCTGTGCTACGGTGTCACCGTGAATACACAAGCAGCCAGACGACGCCAGAGCTGTGTTCAGCGGCCCTCGGTTGTTTAGATCCTGAGGCAAGGGTCCTAGAGGCCACACACTGACACACACTGACACACACACACAGGTGCGAACTTGTGCGCACACAAACAGCTTTATTCAGGGTCCCTGTGGATATGCTATAAACACAGATGACACAGACCTCACATTGAACCTTCACCAGAGGAGGTGGACACTGCAGGTCTGAGTCTCTCCGATCACATAGCATTAACACACTTTTTGTCTAGACACACGTGTTGTCATTACTACTGTTATATATCACAATGGCACAGCGAGTATATATGTGTGTGTGTGTGTGTGTGTACAGTATATGTGTCCATGAGGGATTACCTGCTGGTTAATGGTATATCCCCTATGAATAAGTCCCATGAATTGCATTGAAGCTTTCTTCACCGAACCGGAGTTACGCATGTAACCGACAGCAATGTCCTCTTATGTGGTGGTCGGCACGTAGAGAGCGTTTCCTAGTTCACTCCTCCTCACAACATCTGGAGGACATGGAGCAAGAGCCTGTAGCAATATTGCAATTAAAAAATTAAAGCTACAGTCCACAACTTTTGTGATTACAAAAATATTTTTGGTCAAATGAGTGTCTGTAGATCATCTACAGATATTTATACTATAACAACCCAGGTTAAAAATAGGTATATTTAAATATACTTGAAATGTATTTTATTTATCCTAAATATACTTCTAATATATTATTTCGGTATGTATATTTTGAAAGTATACTTAAAATATACTTAAATATATTGAATGCATACTTATAGTTAAACATAAGTATACTAGAAGTATAATAATGGAGTATAAATTAAATATACTTTTTTTACTTGGGAAAATATTAAAAAGTGTAGTAAATGCTTGCTAAGGTTAAGTTTAGGGTTAGGTTTAGAACTAGAGTTAGTGTTAGAGTAAGGGAAAAGGTTAAGTTTAGAGATAGGATGGGGTTTAGGTTAGGGTTAAGTTTAGTAGATGGTTAATTGAATCGTAATTGATAGTCTGTAGACCGCTATTGATAGTCTTTAGATCATTTTGAATAGTCTGTATAACATCTACAGATAGACTATCCAAATAAAGTGTTACCCTATTTTTAGGTCCTCCATTTTAGTCCAGATGTGTAGTATATTGTTTATATTATATGCACAATCTAAGTAGAATCATTGACAGACATCCAATGAGTTTGCAGGGCGGGTCCAACATCTAGACACAGAAGAGCGAGAGTGAAAACACAAACCTAGACACCGCAGAGATAGCCGCCATTCTAATTAGCCATGAAATTACCTTGTTTAATCTGGTATTTTTTACTTCATTCAAATATTAGAACTCTTCCGCCATTAGCCAAGAATGTTGTTTGAAGTGTTTATTAGAATTTACCAATCACCCATAACATTATGACCACAATATTGTGTAGGTCCCCCTTTTGCCACAAAACAGCAGACCCATACGTAACAAACTATGATGCACTGTGTGTTCTGACACATTTCTATTAGAAACAGCACTAACTTTTTCAGCAATATGAGCTAAAGTAGCTTGTCTGTTGGATCGGACCACACGGGCCAGCCTTCGCTCCCCACATGCATCAATGTGTCTTGGCCGCCTGTGACCCTGTCCCCACTCTCTCTTCCTTGGAGCACTTATGATAGGTACTGACCACTGTAGCCCAGGAACACCCAAGAAAAGCTGTAGATTTGAAGATGCTCTAACCCAGTCTTTTAGCCATCACAATTTGGCCCTTGTCAAAGTCGCTCAAATCCTTACGCTTGCCCATTTTTCCTGCTTCTAAGACATACATTTTGAGGACTAAATGAAGAATCAGGAAAAAAGTCTGAAATATCTGAAATTTTAGCTAAATTCCTAAAATGTGAAAAGTGTGCCCTTGTCTAACACACACAGGCTTGGGCATGTGTGTGTATGTTTCATTCTGGTGTTTGAAAGTCTCTGTGACAAATGTGAAACAAGGATGAGACGGGAGACAGAATGAGAAGGAAAAGTAAGTGTATTTATATATCATGAAAAGCACTACACCAAATTCACAAGTCTGCTGTGATTCTAAATTGTACCAAAAGTAGCAAGAACAGTGCACAAACACACATCAGATATAGATAATGACCGGCAGCTACCTATACAAACTTTGGCGTGTGCAGTTGACTGAAAGAAAGATGATCTATTGGTGGAAAAAGTGATGAAGAAATCATCCGGTGACAACAACAAAAGTAGCAAGAACAGTGTACAACAAAAGTAGCAAGAACAGTGCACAAACACACATCAGATATAGATAATGACCGGCAGCTACCTATACAAACTTTGGTGTGTGCAGTTGACTGAAAGAAAGATGATCTATTGGTGGAAAAAGTGATCAATCATCCGGTGACAACAACAAAAGTAGCAAGAACAGTGTACAACAAAAGTAGCAAGAA
>JACXGM010015686.1:0-21088 GCA_016801145.1 Umbra pygmaea
AAATCGATCATTGACCTTCGGCCTAGGGTGCTCTGGTACCAAGTACACTTATGAGCATCCCTATGTTCGAACATGGTGTTCGTTATAGACAATCCATGACTAGCACAGAAGTCCAACAACGAACAACCACTCGGGTTTAAATCAGGGAGGCCGTTCTTCCCAATCACGCCTCTCCATGTGTCTCCATCATTGCCCACATCAAGCGCTATTATTTTGAAACGAAACTACGAAAGGCTAGGAATCCACTAAAGAATTACCCTGGAAATCCAGAGTTCTCGGGAGAGCACAATTTGAATTTGCTCAGCAAGTTACTCTGGCACCGAGTGCAACGGATCAAAAAACTCACGGATCGGATCGTTCCTCGGATTAGAGTCACGGATCGGATCATTTTTCGGATCAGCAAAAAAAAAGACAAGACAAATAAACATAAGATGTCTTTTTGTTTATTAACAATATGTAGAAAAATATGAGAGAGAAATGTGATTTGTTGTTTAGGTACATTAATTTACGTTAAGCCTTTTCTTTACAATAGGCTTTAATGAAGCAGAAAGGCTTAACGTCAGATAACGCCCATAATAATTGGAATTTGGGTTAGTTGTTTTTATCATTTTCAGTGGTTATGATGAACAATATGAGAGAGAAATGTGGTTAATATTGATCGTTGTTTAGGTAGGCTACATTAAAGCACGTTAAGCATTTTCCTCGTCATTAAGTGTTCATGACAAGATATGGCCATGAGAAATTTGGTGATGATTGACCATTGTTTAGGTACATTAAAACCCCGGTAAGCTTTTTCACGTTAAGCGTTTTAGTATGTCCCGTATGCGACTGGATGTCGTAACGTGGCTCAAACACTTTGAGCATGTGTTTAAAGTCCTCTTTTTGCACACCGATCGCATTTGTGATGGCTTTAGCCCGGTCTGATTAATTGCTTAAATGCCACGGTGATAAGCGGTTGTTTTGAAGCTTTCGGTTTCACTCCTGTCAGTGAAACACCGGGGTGATGTTGCTTCAAATGCGTTGCCATGCTTGATTTTTTTCCACTGTCATATGGCTTTCTTGTGCCACAGTGCCTACACACTTCATCATTATATTTAACGGGGAAGCCAAAATGCTCCCATACAGGGGATTTAAATGACGCTGGGCGTTCAAGCTCCTCCGTTCCTCCGCTCGCCATGACCACGCTTTGAGCGGACTGAACATGCGCACAACTTTTTTTTTCCAGAAATCAATATGGGATCACGTGTGTGCCGAACCGAAGATATTGATCAGAATGGATCACGGATCCATGACGATCCGTTGCACCACTAGCACCGTGCCATTCTGGTCATTACCTATGCCCTTGTAGCCGAGCTGCACCAATCACATCGGTGTATCTGATATAGGCGTGCCAAAGGCATGTTAAACAGATGACGACAGCGCTGCGACCTCGAAGTCATTAGTAAACATTGTAAGATCGCTATGGATGAACAACAGTTGTTTAAAACGGTTTTGGCCACTACAATGAACGAGTTAGACTTGGCTTTTTGTCTAAAAGAGGAACAGAAGACAGCGCTCGAATCGTTCCTTTTTTAAAAAGGACGTTTTTGCTGTTTTGCCGACTTGCTATGGCAAGAGTTTTATCTACCAGTTAGCTCCGCCATAGGGGCTTAGCGAAAAACCACTGGTGATAGGTCGTAGTGTTATCCAATTGCGTACAGTGAGATTTTCAAATGCATGCTTGGTGCCGCCCCTCAAGTTGGGTCATTTTCATTACTCGAACCCAGACCCTTATATCCTCTGGAATTGGGTCTGGATTTTTTCCAGGCTACTAAAGAAGCTGGCTCGTTAAAGAAGCTAGCTTCACACTGGTGCGAATGATTTATATATTGATTTGATTTTTCGAACAGGGATTCGGAAATGGGGCTTGCTCTGTCTGCTCCACGCATCAGATCGGTATTGCCGTACCTCCGGGAACGGTGCACCCATATTCATGTGTCAAAATTAGAAAGTATATTATCCTCCGCCAAACGAAGCAGACTACCTAGCTAGCGAATTTTCGCAACTGGAGGCAAAGCCCTATTCGTTTGCTTTTGATTTTTCCTGCTATTTTCAGTTATCCTCCCCTGATAAAGCTAGCTAGCTACAGTATTGCCAACACTGACATCTTTGCTAACGGTGCCTACGGTGCTTCAAAAAATGGGCATCGTCGGTGTTTTGTCATTTTAGAACCGGAAGGTTTCGCTAGTATCGGTTCTCGTGACATCCCTATTCTACAACCTTCAGCTTTTTCTGATGTAACCACTGGAGGGTTAACTTGGCGTTGTGCTTAGGGTCATTGTCATGCTGGAAAGTCCATTAGCATCCCATCTGCAGCTTTCGTGCAGAAGAATGCACATTGTCTGCCAGTATTGTCTGATAACATGTTGCATTCATCTTGCCATCAATTACCACAAGGCTCCCCTTGCCTTTTTAAGCTCACACACCCCCAAAACATCAGTGGCCCACCACCATGCTTCACAGTGGGGATGGTGTTCTTTTCACTATAGGCCTTGTTGACCTCGCTCAAACCTTAATATCCAGGACTCTTAAATCATGTTCCCTCTACCTGAGATATTTTTTACCTCAAAAATGTTTTCAAGTCGCTTTTTCACCGAAAGTGCACTATCCTATACAGAGGATTATTGTAACCTTGCATTGTAAAACCCAGGTGATGATTTAATGTAATGCCAGGTGAGGTGACATCCTAACAATTAGTGACCTAATTAATCAGTCATCTACAAGGTAGAAGCAAAACCTGCATAGACTAGACTCTACGTGGAACTGGTTTGACATCAGTGGCTTAGAGCATAAGTGATTTGAGTAAAAATGTCGATATGCACCCCGCTGCCTCCTGGTCATCCATGTGGTGGTCAGGGTTGTCACTGTGACGGGTGGATGCCCACTGAAAAATATATAAAAGAAAACACCAGCATATTCTGAATGGCTTCAATACATTCCATTAGTTATTAATACAGGTTTTATTAATATAAGCAAATTAAATTTTGTGAGATGATTGATTTTCCTGTGATTTCCAAATTGTGCCAATTAATTACATACTGGACATCCAATAATTTTAGTAGGCTGCTTTTAGATTGTTCATCATTGAACACTTCCAAATTTGAGAGGTGAAAAACATTTTTTGCATGCGTGCGTGCGTGCGTGCAATGAGATCTGGTGAAATGAGAGCACTGCTTATCAGAATCCAAACATTGCCGCAGACTCAATGAACAACCCTGGCCATGTTTTTACTGACAGCAGAATCATCCAGTGAGCGCTTGCCATTCTACTCTTATGTGCGGGACATGTTCTCTTGTTGAACTTTCTCCATGCATAATGACATTATGTAATCGTATCATATGTGTCAAATTTCTCATCCGTAACTATACATGTTTTGCCCTCTTTTTTTCTAACTACACCTCATCTACTGGTGTTGACACAGCAGCATGCATCTTAGTTCTGGGGAAGCTAACTAGTTTGTTTTCATCTGTACTGTAGCTCAGACTGGAGGTTGCACAGACTAGCTTGAAAAAAACAATCAAATATGCTCCTCGACAAAAGTAAGCATCTGCTTTTCTTGTCAAATGCCGTCCAATCTGAGAAAATCAGTTACACTTTTTACAATTCACCCGCAACAGTGGCTGGTAGATCAGTAAAAATTACCCGCCACTGTGAAAAAAAGCCCGCATTGGGCTGGTGGCTGGTGCTAATTTCCAGTGGAACTTAAAAACATTAAATTGTATTAGAACATGTTGAAATACAACTCCAGAAATAACATGGTTCCTTTATAACATTTTCTGGCAAGTGATCACTTAGATATGGTAATTTTAAGGTTCCATACTTAGCTTTTTCACAATAGCATGAATACATCATTGCCCGCCTAGCTGTATCAATTTATCAATGCTGTAAAGAGGTCATTGGAATGCATTACAGGTTAACCTGCTGCTTACCATTTGAGCATGAAAAATATTTAATATATTTTACATATCTGATTAAGTATCTAAAATGCTTTCAGTTCCACTTTAGTTTCACTGTAGTTGAGTACATTGCTTACTCAACTACAGTGACTTGACTCCTCACTACTTACTAAATGTAGAATTACACAACACATTTCAAAACTGAGGTTCAAATTATCTATCTCTTTTGTCTCCCGCTACAGAATCATGTCATTACAAGGGTACTGAATGCCAACCAGTTGTCGAAGGGGACCTCAGGCAGACGTCATGAAGAGCATATGGAATTTATGACCCAAAACACCACTTTGAATGAACCCCCAAATCCTGACCTTTGCTCTAGCAAGTTTAGTACAGGTCGATGTGGTGGGATTATCTGTGAGGCCGATGATGAACAGGAACCTGATGAAGAGGGTGGTCATAACGATATGAACAGGCAAGTTGGTGCAACTGATTATGACCCGGGGCACCATAATGAGATGGAGGGCTCAATCATCATACCAACTTTGACCTCCACCCAAAGACAGTACCATGGCTTTGACTTTGAGCAGTCTGCTCGTGAGGAGAGAATCAACTGTATCAAGGCCAAACTGAGAGAAAAGGAGGCTGCTCTAAACAATTTACACTCCCCAAGTTGACAGTCTCTCTCAAAGCTCTGAGTTAAACTGGTTATGCACCTTTCATTTTTCAAGACCTGTGATACATAATCTTATAGTTTCCTAAATCAGTGCATTGTTTAAGATGCAGAATACTTTTTTTTTCATTTTGATTGTTACTTGCTTGTGGTAAAACAAATAATCTTTCTCTGTAATCGGAACATGATATAAAGACATTCTTTACAGGGATGATTATTGTGTTCTGTTTTTCCTTTATCGAGCCATTGTCCTACTTACCCACATGAACATGTAGCATGCAGCATTATCTTCGCGCAATTGCTGAGAGTCTTTAAGATCCTCTTACCTCTACTTCTCAAAGGGTTGTAAATATTGTGGGCAGAGACAACAACAATCATATAAATTGTATTATCTTTGTCTCTATAAGTACGATAAGTTTAGATGGATTAAAAAAGTAATTTGGGAATGACAATTTTATTTTGATGTTATATTATTTATTATGTTTGTATTTGCATAACCATTGACCTTGTGCAATAAACAACCAGTGTCTGCAAGAAGGCATTGTTTTGTTCTTGTTTTTACTTTTTGTATCATACAATCACCAGTGACTTATCTTCTGAATGACACAGTCTGCCCACCCTTCGTTCCAGACAGTGCTTTAATGACGAAGGTACAGTGTTGTCAGTTTAGTGTTTTGGATGGTTGCCCACGTAGGTTATGGGGTCAGTATTACTATCACAGCAGTGAAGTGAGTGTTATCCTAGGTTGGCATTTGTTAGGTAGCTTTACTAGAGCTGATGGTCTACCAAAACTTTAGGGGTATACTACAAAGGTCAAATTATTTAGTGACCTTATTTTGATCAGCATCCAGAAATAATATTTCTGTTCAGTGGTTTTTGAAATCAGTTTTAACATGCTGCTTTATTTTATTTTAATAGGCAACAGTAGAAATAGGGTTCTTGTGCCATATGCAGTAAGGCCTACTAGCGAACCCTGTGTGGCAGTGGATAAGTGTTTTAAATAGGTAGTCCTTAACGTTTAGGTAGTGGGTCCTCTGTTGAGGGGTTTGTGTATGGGCCCCCAACACTGCCTGCAACCCCTGTTGGTATGCCCCTGAATTGAAATAGATACCTTGTGACTACAATTCTGACTTCCTACCTACTGTGCAATCTGTGTATTATGCAAAGTAAATTAACCCCTTTTAAATGGTGAAGGACATCCTAGAATACACTGTTTCACAAGACTACTGGGTCTGCTTGTGCTTTTGTTTTCTATGATGGCACAGACAAACATACAGTAGGTGGATGATATGGACACAAATATTATGCATAGTTTTTTTTCTGGCCAGGATCTATGCTTATAGAGGGAGGGAGTGATAATATCCAAGTCCTTCCCTCTTTCTTGGTGTAAGTATAAGACAGCAGCTCCAAGGCCTTACTGCCTCTAAGCTTAAACAGACTGACACAGGATGCATACTGAACCCTCACCACACGGTGCGTCTGCAAGACCATGCACATTCAAGGTACGTACATATGGACACCCAGAATAACTCTGTCAATTTATCCTTTACAGGACCAGTATTGCAATTTCCTCTGTAGAAGTTAACATGCTGTCAGATTACCTATTTTACATAACGTTTTTGTCCAGGACTAAACTTATGCCAGTTTGTGTGTGTGGGGGGGGGTTGAAAACTTTGTATCATATGCAGTGTCATATGAATGCACTTATGTACAGTTAGCTCACTTACCCAAAAAGATGGCATTTTTCAAACTAGTGAAAGTGCAGTAACTGCAGCCCATTGTGATATTTGAGATCCAGTACTTAATAACTGCTCTTTGACTAATCTACAGAAGTGGACATGTCATTTTAATTGATAGCATTTACATGGTGACATGGGCATATGCACAGTGCAGGAAAATCTTGTGGTTGATATTTGGCTGTGTGGAATGTAGTTTTAACCCTGTGTATTTGTGGCTGGAAAGTTATTTTATTTGACTAGATTTCTTTAGACTTTCCCTTTAAAATGCTACATTTTCTTTAGAAATGTTAGTAAATTTGTTTTTTAGTGTGAAATATGAGCATAGTCATTGCATGGAATTGTTTAGATATCTTTGCCCTTCTTTGTAATATGCACTAAGCTAACATGAGCTTTTTATGCCAGCAGCATAGTGCCTTGTGTTCCACTCAAGGGCGTAGGAACGACTTTGATATTGGGGGGGACATATCATATATTTTTCACAAATTGTTTTTATTATTGCTGGTGACCACATTGCCTGTCTGTAACATTGGGGGGATATGTCCCCATCCCCCCCGTTCCTAGACCCTTTTTTCTGATTATTGAGGAACCGGCATTGAACAGGCAGCAACTCTACCTCCATCCCTGGGTTTAATCCAATACAATCATGAATACATTTTAAAACCTCACCTCTCACCCAGCAGTGCCACCTGCCTCTAGTTTTGTCTCTTCCATGGCTGCATCATGGTTCTCCTACTAAATTATAAATTGTAGCCTATATATGATACTGCAAACAAAGTAATAGTGGACTTCTATATGACCAGTTATAATTATCTTGGGCTCTTCTGTATGTGGAAAATGTATAAAAGGAACAAACTGCCACATATTCATCATTACACTAATTCCTTCCTCACCTCACACACCCTCCACCTGTTACTTAATCTGTAACTCCATCATGTGCCACTCCTTCCTCACCTGCCTCTTCCCTGATGGTACCAGCATTCTCCTGATGACACATTATATCATTTTTTAAATACATTTTTCGTAAATTATAGGTTATGATGTTGTCCTGTCCTTGTGTAAAATGTGTTGTACACTTAACACTAACGTTACTCTTCAGTAACGTTATGTCCTTTGATGATAGTTTTTATTTTTTGTGGGGTAGCATTATGCTTAAATTAGATTAACAGAACATTTTACTCTTGCTAAGGTTAACACAGAGAAATCGATTGCCAGCTATGTGGCTAGCTATTTAACTATATATCTAGCACCTCTCGCAAAGCATAACACACGTGCCATTCAAAATGCCATTGTTGCTTTAAACGTCAGATGCCTCTTATCCATAATTCAATTTAAAAAAGCTTGCCAACTTCAACCGCTTGACTGAGACTAATTTACCTCGAACAAAGTCGAGTCTTATTCAAGTTCAAAGCTAGCGGTAACGTATTTTTATGTTCCTAGTGTAATGTTAACTCTACTAATCAGATGCTTTGACTATAGGTGAAAATTGAAGAGTATTTCAATTTTCCATGCGCTATAGGTAATTTTTTTGTCCATGCGCTATAGGCATTTTTTTTGGTTGGGACACATGCAGCATTTTCTAATTTTGGGGGGGACACGTCCCCCCGGTTCCTACGCCAATGGTTCCCAATGCCCCAGGGTAGTGATAGGGACATCTGCCCTGCGTATGGTGCCGTCTTTCGGATGGGACGTTGGGCGTCCTGACGCTCTGTGGTCATTATAAATCATGGCACTTATTCTAAGAGTAGGGTGTTAACCCCGGTGTCATAGCTAAATTCCCGACAAGACCTCATTTCAATCATGGCTACCTAACAATCCCCCTCCTTCCTAATTGGCATATATATCTACTCACTCTCCACCTAATAGCCATAATGGTGAGCATTCTGGTGCAAAATGGCTGCCATGCATCACCCAAGTGGGTGATACATATTGGTGGGCTTTCCCGCTCACTGTGTAAAGCTTGAAAAGCGATATATAAGTTGAATTTATTGTTATAATTATTATTTTATAACCATAAGAATTACAATTTTCTAAATATATATAATCTAAATGTATGTGTATGTTTGTACTGCTAAAGTGCATAGATAAAACATTGTATAACACACATAACATGATGATCAAGGAAGGCTGTATAAAATCAACAAAAAAGGTAATGACAATTCTACAGATAATGTGGAAAATCTACTCACCTAAAGGATTATTAGGAACTTATTAAAGGATAAATTTCTCATTAATGCAATTATCTACTCAACCAATCACATGGCAGTTGCTTCAATGCATTTAGGGGTGTGGTCCTGGTCAAGACAATCTCCTGAACTGCAAACTGAATGTCAGAATAGGAAAGAAAGGTGATTTAAGCAATTTTGAGCGTGGCATGGTTGTTGGTGCCAGACGGGCGGGTCTGAGTATTTCACAATCTGCTCAGTTACTGGGATTTTCATGCACAACCATTTCTAGGGTGTACAAAGAATGGTGTGAAAAGGGAAAAACATCCAGTATGCAGCAGTCCTGTGGGCAAAAATGCCTTGTTGATGCTAGAGGTCAGAGGAGAATGGGCTGACTGCTTCAAGCTGATAGAAGAGCAACATTGATTGAAATAACCAGTCGTTACAACCGATGTATGTAGCAAAGCATTTGTGAAGCCACAACACGCACAACCTTGAGGCGGATGGGCTACAACAGCAGAAGACCACACCGGGTATCACTCATCTCCACTACAAATAGGAAAAAGAGGCTACAATTTGCAAGAGCTCACCAAAATTGGACAGTTGAAGAATGGAAAAATGTTGCCTGGTCTGATGAGTCTCGATTTCTTTTGAGACATTCAGATGGTAGAGTCAGAATTTGGCGTAAACAGAATGAGAACATGGATCCATCATGCCCTGTTACCACTGTGCAGGCTGGTGGTGGTGGTTTAATGGTGTGGGGGATGTTTTCTTGGCACACTTTAGGCCGCTTAGTGCCAATTGGGCATAGTTTAAATGCCACGGCCTACCTGAGCATTGTTTCTGACCATGTCCATCCCTTTATGGCCACCATGTACCCATCCTCGGATGGCTACTTCCAGCAGGATAATGCACCATGTCACAAAGCTAATTTAATTTCAAATTGGTTTCTTGAACATGACAATGAGTTCACTGTACTAAAATGGCCCCCACAGTCACCAGATCTCAACCCAATAGAGCATCTTTGGGTTGTGGTGGAACAGGAGCTTCGTCCCCTGGATGTGCATCCCACAAATCTCCATCAACTGCAAGATGCTAGCCTATCAATATGGGCCAACATTTCTAAAGAATGCTTTTAGCACCTTGTTCAATCAATGCCACGTAGAATTAAGGCAATTCTGAAGGCGAAAGGGGGTCAAACATTGTATTACTATGGTGTTCCTAATAATCCTTTAGGTGAGTGTATATGATGTTGACCTTCATAAATTAAGCATTGAGTTAAGAGGGTTTCAACCAAACAATGTTTTAAACCTTATGTTGAACTTAATGCTGAATGCTCATTTGCTTAAATCTGCCTGATAATACTGTACACAAGGTGGACAGGCATTACAGATTGTCTGAACACAGTGCCATGGTATATTAGCAATATATCACAAACCCTTCTGATGCATTATTGTTTTTATAAACTGGTTACCAACATAAATAGAGCAATATAAATTGATGTTATGTCATCCCATGGTATACGATTACATACCACAGCGATAATCACCCAGTATAGGTGTTTTTTTATAAACCACCCAGTTTATAGGAGAACCTATACCTTTAAACTTCTTATTGTGTTGTTAAAGGTATAATGTGTAGGGTTTTGTGGAGTGAAAATTTAACAAATTTTCTTGTTTGGGGGGGATTTTCTTTTTCTCCCCTTCCAATTCCCTCTAATCCTGCCATGTCAAAAGCTCTGCAACTCCTTGGACAGATCTATGGGATGGCGATCAATCACGTCGCCTAGCCGCCTATTATTTTCGCACTGCGAATCCAACATGGAAGCCAAGCCATTAGTCGGATCATGCACGGGATGATTACGTTCACCAACGATACTTAATAGAACCCACAGGCGCCCAAACTGGACATAAGGGCTGTGTCTCAATGTGTAGGCTGCATCCTCCAAAGACCGTATTTGAAGGCTGATTTTGAGCCTTTGAAGGCCGATTTCGTCACAGCAGTGTTACGAAGGCTGTCTAAATTCAAACTCTGCACGCTTTGAAGGCCAAATTTGAAGGCTGATTGCGTCACAGCTGTACTACGAAGTCTGTTTCAAATCAAACTCAGCACCCTTCGAAGGCCGCATTCTTCACCACGGCTCAACGAAGGCTGCCCCATTTTGGAATGTCATTCAAATGCGACTCCAAATGTGCCCATCATTTTCTTAGGCAAATGAAGTATACAAAAAAGGACACTTTGCAGCCTACCCTTCCCCAGAATTCATAGCGCACCTGTGACGATGCAATTGTATTCAAAGAAAATAGCTGGTGTTAATAGCGTGGTGGCTAAGGAATTCACATATAAATGTAAGTTTTTCTTTGTTTTTTATTTTCATGCTGCAACTTTGTGAAAACAACAGTGTTAAAACTTGTCAATCCATTGGATCTGCCTCTCCCTTTGCTTCTCCCTGGAGCTGTATTCTAATAGCAAAACTGACGATGATGTCATAAGTTCGGCATTATGATAAAACCTTCAAAATTAAAGGCTGAATGTCAAGGTATATCAAAGTGTATAATTCCTCCAGTAACATAAATAAAATAAAAATGAAAGTTAGCAATTCAGGCTCCATAGTTACTTGACATTTCACAAATGTCATGTAGGATGGCAGCTCTCCTCGCACCGTTTGCTAGGCGGTAATTGAGAACACCTGGTGGCTCAATCAGTTATCCAATGACTGCTACATTCGCAGCCTCCGAAGGCCATGTAGGCGGCACCCTTCGAAGTGCGTGGCCTTCGAAGGATGGAGCCTTCACATTGAGACACAGCTAAGGTACATACTTATCTGATTCACAGTGTTGCGCAAAGTTACTTTTAGGTTTACTCTTTCTATTTTTTCTATAGCTCACTGTTAAGATATGAACTCCATTTACCTGATCATTTTGTCTTAAAGGTACAATATGTAATATCAATCAAAATAATAACAAAATACATACTTTGCATTGAAAGAAAACATCACTATACATATATTATATATATTTCTTAGTTGTGTACTTGTATTATCCTAAATGTTTCCACCAACTTTCAAATCCAGAGAAATTTGTAATTTAATTTGAAGACACGGGACGTTTCTTTTTGTCGCCCGTCAATGACATCATATAATATAGTTGCTCTTAGTTCCAGGGAACCGCCAAACATAACGTGAATAAAGTTATAATATTTTTAACAACACATTACTTTGTCAGTGAACAGTTTTTCTGCCGGAGACGCTAGATTGGAAGGTTGTCATTGACGACGATAACAAAACCCATGATCCCACGCAACCTCCCGACGTCATCCAAGTACATCTTTTGCTATTGTTTTGATTGAGAGCCCCCTGGTGGCCAAAAATTACATATTGCACGTTTAATTAGGGTCTTCCCAAAACTTGTGAACTCAACAAGTAACTGAAAAGTAACCCTAAAAGTAACAGCCCAACACTGCTGATTCATTCATGTAACCCAAATCTCGAGCAGGGTTATGCCAATTTGCACTGCCTCGCGCAGGAGGACCGGGAAGGTCAGAGAACCCATAGTCAGGCTCAAACCCATGACTATCATGACATAGACTGTCATTTAAAAATGTCATTTTGTGGTTTAACACAAAAGACATTTTACCAAAATCTTTGGCACTCCTTATTCAGTACTTGTGCAAGGAGAATAGCATGGAGTCTCTTCCTGTAATATTTGCCAAGGTTAAGGAACACAGTGACATTGTGTTCATCAATGTTCAATGACAGAACATTGATTTTGTTGTCACAGAACCATTTCTGTGTGGAACTTGAGGTATGTTTTTGGTCATTGTCTTGTTGGAAAGTCCACCCTCGGCCAAGTCCCAGCCTTCTGGCTGTGGCAACCAAATTGTCAGCCAAAATTGCCTGATACTTGATGGAATTCACTATGCCATCAATCTTGACCAGTTTCTAGGGGCTAACACATTCACCCTGCAACACAAACTCTTTTTAAATAATAGCACCTGTAATTTATTACGATAACCATGTTAATTCATTGCATCCCAGTTAGTGAGTGTTTGTCCGTGTGTTGCTAAAATCAGTCTATTGTTGGATAAAACAGACTCTTGCGAATGTTTTTCAAATGTAATCGTGTTTTCACATGAGACACTGACAAAATATTCAATTAGTTACTGTTTTTAATGAAACGTTATTTAAAACATGTTAAAGGTTGTTTTTTACAATCACCCACTCTTATTGTGTCTTTACACACAATACAATTGCATTTTGTTACAATTCACTGGCTTTGTAATGAATTCAAAAAGATTATTGAAATAAATAAAAATGAGCGCCAAAATTCCTGAAAGGAAAAATCAGAGTTTGTTTTTGCCTGGCATAATATAGTGTTGCCAGGCGAACATGTTAGCCTTCCTGCTAGAAACAGCCCTGGGGTTGAGAATAGGTTTTTTGGGTGCTCATACTGCTCCTGAGATTTCATAAACAGTTTAATACAGTAATTAATCATTTGTTGTGCACAATGGGTTGTGTTTTATTTGCAACTAAAATTCCTAAGTTAAGCCTTACATACTCAATACATGGTCACATACATGGGCACAGAATGGTTTATGTTTTTGTAGTTTTTCTGAGATGTTGGCTTGTAGGTGGTACTTTGATAGGTTAGCTTGACCAAAGATGGTACTTGGTTTGAAAAGTTTGAGAACCATTGGTTTACAACAAATCTGAACTTTCCATCTGAATTTTGCAGCAGAAATCAAGACTCATCAGCCCAGGCAATGTTTTTCCAAAATTCGATTGTTCAAAACCAGCTCAAACCAGCCGTTCTGGCACCAACAAACATACCACCTTTAAAGTCATTTATATCTCTTTTATTCCCACTTATGCTTGGTTTGAATGTCAGTAGATTGTCTTGACCATGTCTAGAGTACATGCCTAAATCCATTGACTAGCTGCCATGTGGGCTGATTAGATTTTTGCATTAGAGAGCAGTTGAACAAGTAGATCGAAGTGGCTGGTTAGTGTATCAAACTTACCAGACATTTACACCAAATTTGATGTGTAAAAACACAGTTTATTCAAAAAGCGGTACAAAAAAGAGCCCTGTAATATATTTACATTGAAATATCTTGTGATTGTTCTTCTCCTTGTTCTGCACCACATCATTTCTTTGCCCTGTGGTTTCATTCAGTTTGAATTGAACTAATTACCTTCATATACACTTTTGACATAGTAGCAAAAAGTGTGTAGGTGCTTCTTGTCTCTCTTCATAATATATTGCTAATGGATGATGCTTACACTTCCAGGAATATTGCTGATAATATCATATTTTATGTTTCTGCCGGTTAAACCTTTGTAACAAAAGTAATTTGATACTCACACAATTGTAAAGCAATAGACTTTTGGTCCCTGAGAAGCACAGTCCAGTTAAATATACAGATGTTGTTATGTACAGTAGGCCTCTGTAGAAATGGACCACTCTTCTTTCTACTGTACTTTTGTAGAGGGCAGCAAAAAAAATAACAATGTTTGGCAGGAGGTGGTTGTATCTCAAGGCTCAGAGGAACCATATTTCTATCGTAGCTCAATCAAGGATCTTTATTTTGTAACTTGCTGTACTAAAACAAGTGTCAAGGTTAATTTTGGGTATTCTCTGTGCTCTTGGTTTGATCAGCATTTCCTCTAATGTTGTTGTGCATTGGGTTATAGTTACTTTGACCTGTGCATGTATTCTCCCAGCCTACGTCAATTGCTAAGATTGAATACTGTATTTTTGTAAATATTTATGAACATTGATGAGTGTCCTTGATTATCAAGTAAATAATACATTATATATGTTTTAGTAATTTAGTAGGCACTCTTTTCCAGTGCGAATCACACATTTCTTTCACCTTGTGAGATCAGAGATTTATAAATGCAGCCTTTTGGTGACCATTGCTTTAATTTCTAGGCTATCACAGTGCTCAAACAGTAATAATTTCTACAATTGTTGTGAAAAAATATGCTTATGCCTATTGAAAAGCTAAAACATGAAGTAAATGTGATGTTGTTTAAAATATAGCTAAATGCATGTTCTGTTGTAATTGTGATGTTTCATATAATGTAGTAGTTAAAAACATGTTACTTGATGTAAATGTGATATTTTATATAATGTACCGGTAGTTAACAACATGTTACGTGATGTAAATGTGATGTTTTATATAATGTACCGGTAGTTGAAAAAATGTTACGTGATGTAAATGGGATGTATTAATAATGTACGGGTAGCTTGGAAAAGTTGAGCCAATTTAGGTAAGATGTGCTAAATATTGAAAGTGCTCTTTTTCAGGTAAAACGCTGCTGGACCGTCTGTGTCCTGTACTCCATCCTGTTACTTTCCACTCTACCAGACCATGCAGAAACAAGAGCTTTCTGTGGATCTGAACTTGTGGCCCACTTAAGATTTGTGTGTGGAGACCGTGGAATTTATCGAGGTAAGGATACCCTGTTGTCACCTTTGTGTCTTGTTACTGGAGTTGATTTTAGCGTTTGAGAAAATTCAGGGCATACCCCAAAATTAGAGTGGGTACCCTCCAGGCGGGTACAGGAGAATTCTACATGCATCAAATTGGTGCATTTGCTGGTGAACTACTGCCTTCACTTCAAGTGGTGCATGGTAATGTAAAGTCATATCTGATGTACAGTATAGCCACTAATTTCAAAATGATTTAACCAAGCCAGATTAAAAACATTCAGGACTGCCCAAGCCTGTCGTTGCGGCCTAAACATAATGTTCAGCTGTTTAGAGAAGCACCACATAGATGCTGGCTTTTTAATCTGCATTTCAAAACAATCACAGATGGCCATGGCAGTATTTCAACAATAATGATGGTCCAAAATGACATCATGTCTGCTATAGCCAAATGCCTTTGACTACATCAATCATCTCATCCTGATGAGTAGACTGTTAACAAAGTTTCATCTTCAACCACTTATCCGGGGTCGGATCGCGGGGACAGCAGCTCTAGCAGGGAACCCCAGACTTCCCTTTCCCTGGCCACATTAACCAGCTCTGACTGGGGGATCCCGAGGTGTTCCCAGGCCAGTGTGGAGATATAATCTCTCCACCTGGTCCTGGGTCTTCACCGAGGCCTCCTCCCAGCTAGACGTGCCTGGGACACCACTCTAGGGAGGCACCCAGGGGGAACCCTTACCAGATGCCTGAACCATCTCAACTGGCTCCTTTCTATGCGTTACTACGGTTTCAATGAAGTCAATCAAATCCTTACACTTTTTTCCTGCTTCTAACACATCAACTGTGAGGACCAAATTTTCACTTGCCTCCTAATATATCCCACCCAGTGTTAATCACTTCTCCTGTCAATGGTCATAATGTTATGGATGATCGGTGTATATTCATTAATTTCAACTCCAATATGCTGTTGTAGACAGCTGAAATAATGCTAACTCAATGTCCAAATAATCAATGGAATTGACTCAATCTGTCACCTTATTGAATTCTTTGTTGACCAACCTTTAACATATATTAAATATCATACTGTAAAACATGCCAGCCAGCAGCTTAGTGACAGCCAGTAGTATAGTGCGCTGGTTTGCCTTTGAAAGCTAAGCAGGGTCAGGCTTGGTTGGCCCATGGATGGGAGAACATACTGCTAAAAGTGGTGTTGGTCTAAAGATCGAATCCCAGTACTCCAGAGAAGTAAAGGGCATCTGTCGTTTGTATGGTGCCATCTTTTGGATGGGACATTAAAAGACTCTATCTGGTCATTAAAGATCAATTACACTTATCGAAAGAGTAGGGGTGTAAACCCTGCTGTCTGTTGTGTTAATTGCTGTATTTATAATGTAAAGAAATATTTGTTATATGGTTCAAGGCTGACTATGGGTTCTCTGAATTTCCCCATACCTCCTGAATGAGGCATATGGGTTAGATAAGTAGGATTATCTATCCTGCCATGTCGCTCTCCAGTGATTCCTTGTATTGAGATTGGGCGCCTGTAAATTAAATCACGGAAGTATAGTTGGCAAATGTAATAATCCTGTGCATGATCTGACTAAAGTTGTCTGTGCTGGATGAGCAGTGTGAAAAAGAATTGGCGGCTGGGCAACGTGGTTGGATGAACCATGTGTGTGCCCCTTGCAATCCCACAGTTTTGACCACCATGAGCAAACTAGCCATAGCTATAACAGTCATTACCACAGCTATGGTTCACACTTTGAAATAAATAATAAAACTGATTATTTTTGCGATGGGAAATAATTGAAAATAAATTTCATAAGAAACAGCAGTACAGTACTATTTAAAATGGGCTGAGAATTGTGTGTATGCAAATCTCAATTACAGCATGGTGTTTCATTATCTGATTCCAAAACGTTTTTCTTGACAGCACCGACTGGGCCCCGGTACACCCGAGGGAATGGTCCTCGCTCCAGACGGAAAGGGCCTAATGTTACAGGAAGAGGGATTGTGGAACAATGTTGCTTAAAGCCCTGTGACCTGCAGCTTTTGGAGAGTTACTGCAAAAAGCCAAACCGAATTAGGCGAAATGCTCCTCCTACACCTCATCAAGTTAGAGTAAGAAAAAATGTTTTTCTATGAGAAAAAAATAATGTTAAGTCTTTATTTAAATGAACTTCCTTGGAGGTCATATCTGAAAACTTTAATCCAACCACTTATTTATCCCATTATTCTTCCACCCATTTATTACTCTATGCATTCATCCACCCAACTAGCACACCCATGACATTGTTGAACAAATGCACACAAATCTCAACCTTGACTCAAAACCGGCAATCCCTTTGTAACAACCAATATTTTATCATTTATAGGAGGATCAATTTCAGAGCGTTTTCCGGAAGAGCATAATGCTAAAACATAAGTCAAGTCAAGCGAGGCAAATGTACAGTGTGCATCAAGTCAAACTACGTTATGAACACCAAACACACCTGAAAGAGTCAGAGGGACACAATAAGAGCCACTGACTAACTCAAGGAATCCATTTTGTATTTTTGTATTTATTTTTAACCCTCATTCTACCAAGTAAGCTGAACTGCACAGTCATTGTGCTATTTCAAATTTTTGAGGCCAGCATTTGTTGAGACACTGAGATGAACACTGAAAGTCGGAACTCGCCACAACCTGATATCTCTGTGATCCTTTTGTTACTGGATGTAAGATGGACCGTTGGATCAGTACACCTAATGCACTTTAAAATGCTAATAAGATGTAAAAAGAATTACAATGATCTACAGTTGTTTATTGTATGTTTTCTAAGTTCAACATTCATGTGTTTAGTATGATACATTATACTGTATGTTGCAGGCAACAATTTACAGTGGATTCCAGGTGTCTTGTATTCTAACAGTCACACAATTAGGTTAATACATTATAAATACAAGTGGAAGTTTCAGAATCATGATAATGTACAGCACATTCCAAAGGTAGGAGTTATTTTGTTTTCCTTGGTATTTAAAATAAACATATGTGGAATCTTACATAAAAATCCAACCAAATCAGTAACTACGATATTACTCATTAGAGAAAATAGTAATTAAAAGCAAATACCAGGTTAGGTGTTTATATAATCAAGGATTAAAAATATTTTCCTTTTACTTTTTATTTACTTTTAACATTTACATTATATTAGTATTACTACAAGCTCGAAGGTAAACAGTATGTCTACTACTGTTTTTTTGGACTCCACCTGCATTTTGTATCATTGTACCATTTTATCTCAATGTGACTGTATCATGTGTTTTATGTACATGCCTCTTTTGATAATAGAGGCTCAATTTATTCAATTGTTCATTGCATTATATACAAAAAAAATATGCTTTTCCAATGGTCAAACTAACTCAAAGACATGTCTGGTATAAGAACCTACAGCTAAGGATAGTTTGACCCTCTGCACTTCAGAATTAGAATTACGTTGGCGTGAGTATTATTGTAAGAAGACATTGCATAAACATTGCAACAGTATGTTGAGTTTGAATTATTACCAGTCTTGATGACCATTACTGTAAGATGGGGGATAATGTTTACAATAAGACTGTTACAATTTACCTTTAAACATGCGTTAAGGTAAATAAAGATACACAACAACACAATAGATCAGCATTAAACCAAATGGTTTGAAGTGTCAAAATGTTACGCTGCTATATACTTTAATGCTTTGAATGGTTAAAGTATAAAACTGTAGATTCCAATTAGTTTAGCTCTATGTTCTCGGTTTGTAGAATGTCTGCCACTTCCTGTCCTCTATCGATTTGCTATTTGAATTTGACATAATCTGTCTGAATGTGGTTGCATTTGCTAGAATGCTTCAGAATTGTACTATAATCTATTTACTGACCTTCCTGTCTGAATACTACACAGTGCAATAAACTATATTTTGTTACAATAAAGACCCCAATTGTTCAAGATGAACTGTTAGTGAGGAAATGTATGCAAATGTACAGTATATATGGTAGCTTTACATGGGCTAAGTCGCTGCATTGCAGGACAGTCTACATCACGATGGTCATGGGTTCGAGCCTGACCATGGGTACTCTGACTTTCCCCGGGCCTCCTGCACGACGCAGCGCAAAATTGGCATAGTGCTTCGCGGGATTTGGGTTAGACAAATCTGATTATCTATCCTACCACTTCGCTCTCCAGCGACTCCTTGTGTTCAGACCGAGTGCCTGAATTATAATTGGTGACTGTAATCATCCCGTAGTGCAAAAAGAATCCGGGGCTGAGTGACGTGTGGCTGGATGAACCATGTGCGCGCCCCTCGCCATCCCACAGATCTGTCCAGGGAGTTGCAGTGCTGCTGACAGGTGCTGCTGGAAAGAAACTGCAACAACATTCTGAGGAATAATGACACAAACAAATATTTGCTTTGTCTGTGATGTCACATCTATTTATATTTACCATCTATAAACCTGAAATTAACTGAAGTGCCCACTGGGTATTACTGTAGCTCAATATAATAATACTTGCCATGTTAACCTTTTTTGCGCAAATGACTTCAATGCAGCAGAAATCAATTTTTCTTTTTTACACATACCAAAGTATTTAGCTAAGCAAAAACAACTGTATTGTGTGCAAAACGTAGTAAAGATCTACAGTGTACATGTAGCTGGTGAAAAACATCTTTGAAAGTACAACCCTTATTTATGTTCTTCTCCTGGGAATCAGGGGTCATTCCTGCCTATGTGGTTCAATCAACTGCAGGAATTATCCGAGAGGATGGTTGGAGTGAAATAGGGGGAGTGAACAGCCATATCTGCATTAGCTTAATGACGCAGGCAGGCAAAGGGAAACAGAATCTCTATTTAGGCAGTTATCAGTGGCTGAGCAGATGTTACTCTGTCACTAAATAAAAAAAACAGTCCTTGAGCTGGAAAACAGATATGAAAGGGCAGCTGCAATATAATGAAAAAGGTAATGTCTGGTTTGGACCAGATAAGAAGAGAGACCAGTTCAGTGAATATTACACAACCCACACAGGTAGGTAGATTATGACATCAAGTATAACAGTCCATAAGGACTAGATGTAGTCAAGCAGCATGGTGCCCTAATGTAATTGTTCATTTTAACCTATACAACCATATTTGTAGTTCAGTCCATTTAACAGCCTGATGGTCTGTGGGAAGAAGCTGTTACGCATTCTGGTTGTTTTTGACTGGATGCTTTTAAACTGGTGGTGTCTGGTGGACCTGAGTGCTTGGAACAGGCTGTGGCTCAGGTGGCTAGCATCAGCTATTATCTTCTTTCCTTCCTGCGGCATCTGAATTTGAAGGTGTCTTCCAGGGAGGGCAGTGATGGCTGTCGTGCAGAAATCATAGCCATCCTATTAAACTATGAAATACTTCCATATCTAAAAATCTTCAGGAGTTTGGAATTATTCAAGAAGCTTTATTGGTTACAACACACAGACATGTTTTGAGTTGCTCTCCTTTTCCTCTCCCATTCAACAACTCCAGATCTACTTCCTGTCTTAAATGCCCCAAACCCCATGTGGTCAGATGTATCACACCCATACAAAAGGTCAGCCTCCCTGGTTCAACATTTGGTCTGACTCATTGTCAGTTCACCTTCCAAAAAGGTGGCCAGCTGAATATAGTCTTAACCAGCTGCCCCTAGTCACATGACATGTAGGAATTTAAAGGTATCATATATACAGGTCCTTCTCAAGAAATTAGCATATTGTGATAAAGTTCATTATTTTCCATAATGTAATGATAAAAATTTAACTTTCATATATTTTAGATTCATTGCACACCAACTGAAATATTTCAGGTCATTTATTGTTTTAATACTGATGATTTTGGCATACAGTTCATGAAAATCCAAAATTCCTATCTCAAAGAATTAGCATATCATGAAAAGGGTCTCTAAACGACCTATTAACATTCATTTGAATCAACTAATTAACTCTAAACACCTGCAAAAGATTCCTGAGGCTTTTAAAAACTCCCAGCCTGTTTCATTACTCAAAACCGCAATCATGGGTAAGACTGCCGACCTGACTGCTGTCCAGAAGGCCATCATTGACACCCTCAAGCAAGAGGGTAAGACACAGAAAGAAATTTCTGAACAAATAGGCTGTTCC
>JACXGM010015687.1:7103-21189 GCA_016801145.1 Umbra pygmaea
TCTCTCTCTCTCTCTCTCTCTCTCTCTCTCTCTCTCTCTCTCTCTCTCTGTTTTCCTCCATTTCATCTTGTCAGCTCAGACAATAGCGTGTATATAAAAAGTGTGTTGCCAGTCACAGCTCAGGGATCAATTTCACAGCTCTGCCAGGAACCATTACATTACGGTGATTGGGAATTTCACCAAGAACCACATCACCGTAAACACAGTCCCTCTGTGGCAGATGAGATTGGCCCACTACCGTCATTTCCATTTATCCCTCTACATTTCCAGACTGCATGTCTTCTGTTGAGCTAAAAGAAAAAATAGATTGAAATGAGATGCTGAGGACTGTCAAGATAGTGCATATTAATGACAGGTCAATGACACTACTGACTTAACCCTCTGTGATCTAAAGCCTCTTAACTACTGCCTGTTTACACAGTAACAAAAATGATGGGCACATTTTATGCGACAGACACCTTAACCATCCAAGCTGGATAGTCCAGTGATATCAGTCTTTTCTCCACTGTGTTGACAATGAGACGTCAGAAAAGAGGGTTCCCAAAACAGTGCAGTGTCAGAAAATGCTGCCACCGTCGGTTCGGTTGCAAATAACAGTGGCTCCTTACCAACCGCAAAGACTGTGATGACGGGATTCATCCATATAAGCTTTAGGAGAAAAATGCTGCACTTTATGGAGAATAGGGTGCTTATATGGGCCCAGTGGTGTATCAGGACAGCTGTTTCACAGAGGACTTATAGACGTGTTGAACCAAATAAAATATCATTTCATTTTTAAAGGGTTTGGGATTCATATAGGATACATGTGGAATATAAAATAAAATACCAAAACGTGTTTAGATTTTTCATTTATTTTTAAATGTATGCTAATGATTGACATATTGGAGACTAACCATTAACATAAATGTTTTATATTTCAAATGTATTTTATATTTTTTCAAACTTATTTTGAACAAGATCCAGACAATATCAGGTAAAAGGACCATTACAACCAGATATACAGTGCCTTGCGAAAGTATTCGGCCCCCTGGAACTTTTCGACCTTTTGCCACATTTTAGGCTTCAAACATAAAGATATGAAACTGTAATTTTTTGTGAAAAATCAACAACAAGTGGGACACAATCATGAAGTGGAACGAAATTTATTGGATATTTCAAACTTTTTTAACAAATAAAGAACTGAAAAATTGGGCGTGCAAAATAATTCAGCCCCCTTAAGGCAATACTTTGTAGCGCCACCTTTTGCTGCAATTACAGCTGTAAGTCGCTTGGGGTATGTCTCTATCAGTTTTGCACATCGACATACTGACATTTTTGCCCATTCCTCCTTGCAAAACAGCTCGAGCTCAGTGAGGTTGGATGGAGAGCGTTTGTGAACAGCAGTTTTCAGTTCTTTCCACAGATTCTCGATTGGATTCAGGTCTGGACTTTGACTTGGCCATTCTAACACCTGGATATGTTAATTTGTGAACCATTCCATTGTAGATTTTGCTTCATGTTTTGGATCATTGTGTTGTTGGAAGACATTTCTCCGTCCCAGTCTCAGGTCTTTTGCAGACTCCATCAGGTTGTCTTTCAGAATGGTCCTGTATTTGGCTCCATCCATCTTCCCATAAATTTTAGCCATCTTCCCTGTCCCTGCTGAAGAAAAGCAGGCCAAAACCATGATGCTGCTACCACCATGTTTGACAATGGGGATGGTGTGTTCAGGGTAATGAGCTGTGTTGCTTTTACGCCAAACATAACGTTTTGTATTGTTGCCAAAAAGTTCGATTTTGGTTTCATCTGACCAGAGCATTTTCTTCCACATGTTTGGTGTGTCTCCCAGGTGGCTTGTGGCAAAATTTAAACTACACTTTTTATGAATATCTTTTAGAAATGGCTTTCTTCTTGCCACTCTTCCATAAAGGCCAGATTTGTGCAGTATACGACTGATTGTTGTCCTATGGACAGACTCGCCCACCTCAGCTGTAGATCTCTGCAGTTCATCCAGAGTGATCATGGGCCTCATGGCTGCATCTCTGATCAGTCTTCTCCATGTATGAGCTGAAAGTTTAGTGGGACGGCCGGGTCTTGGTAGATTTGCAGTGGTCTGATACTTCTTCCATTTCAATATTATTGCTTGCACAGTGCTCCTTGGGATGTTTAATGCTTGGGAAGTATTTCTGTATCCAAATCCGGCTTTAAACTTCTCCACAACAGTATCTCGGACCTGCCTGGTGTGTTCCTTGTTCTTCATGATGCTCTCTGTGCTTGCAACAGACCTCTGAGACTATGACAGAGCAGGTGCATTTATACAGAGACTTGATTACACCCAGGTGGATTCAATTTATCATCATTAGTCACTGCACTAAAAGTAAAGGGGCTGAATAATTTTGCTCGCCCAATTTGTCAGGTTTTATTTGTTAAAGAAGTTTGAAATATCTAATAATTTTTGTTCCACTCCATGGTTGTGTCTCACTTGTTGTTTCTTCACAAAAATTACAGTTTTATATCTTGATGTTTGAAGCCTGAAATGTGGCAAAAGGTCGAAATGTTCAAGGGGGCCGAATACTTTTGCAAGGCACTGTAATTTTCTCAGTTAATCCCTAACTCAGATATAGTTTTCTCAGTTAATCCCTAACTCAGATATAGTTTTCTCAGTTAATCTCTAACTCAGATATAGTTTTCTCAGTTAGCTCTACACCAGTTCAACATATTTCCTGCAGCCATCTTTGATTTAGCTTTATTTCTTCGAATGAATTCTAGTAAATGCAATTCCAAATGGACTGCAATCAGCACTTTGAAGAGCCTGCTTTGTTCTGTGTACCTTTGTTTGCTAACCGTTGCTGTCTTCATGCTGTCTGTGGAGCGATCGCTGTGTTTTGGCTAGAAGCTTGTGTATTTTTTTATTCAATTCAGCGTGTGAAGCCTTGGCAGCTGTCAGTCTGTGGGCTGACTTCCTCCGACTGAAGGATTGTTGGGACCGGAAGAAAGGAGGTGCCTGGCTGGGTACCAGCTGCTTGCCACCTCACTCTGGAGCTTTATTTATCAGTACATCTAAGGACATGAGGGTACACAAGCGTTTTGCTTGCACCAATCTGGAGCAGTATACTTAGAAGAGTGTCCTCTGTAACTGAATAAGTGTCTTTGTAGAGTCTGTGTGTCAGAACATGTGTTCTCAACATCGATGTCATTCCTTCTTAAGGGTACAATTCTGGTTCTAAATCCACTCAGGTGTGCTTTCTGTCATTGTCATTTTCAGGTTTGGTGAGTGGAGCTGGGCAATATTGAAACTGTACTTCTAAATATACATTTATGTTTTCTCGCTTCAAACTACACTACTGCCTGTCAACCTACTCATTCCCGTCTCGTTAACACATACACTGACCTATATTTTCAATAGGTGCACATTCATTCAAGGCTTCAATGTAATTTGAGATTAAACTTAAAACATTTTTCAAATACGGTTTTGTGCTTGTTTCCATATTCCTGAAACCAAATGGTACAGAGGAAATCTCATTCAACTAAGGGTCCTGAGGTTGTGGATGTAACTTTGTATACAGTATATACCAGTATATACTAGTTGAGATGAAGTCCTGAGATTGTGGATGTGCGAGTGTACATATAGTTAAAATGAGAACAGTGTTAGCTTATCTGCATCACTGCTGTGTAGCATATGTGATTGTTCTGTGTTAGAGGTACCTGTTGTTTGTTATATTTATTGATACCTTTACTGTTCTATATTTTCTCTATACAATCTCTGTTAATACCTGGCAATCACGTGTCTTTTGTGCTGATCTTGTCCATAACCGATTACATTACACATCGTAATGTGATTGTTATCAGATCATTGAAGTGTGAATGTACTACTGTATGTTAGCACATCTGGACAAAAGACTCATAATCAGGTATAAATGGCGCTTTAGTGTACTGTCAAGGTTCGTCAAGTCTTATAAACAAAAACAAGCATGACACACCTGTACGGAATGCAACTGTTAAAATGTAAATATGTACCAATATATAAAGAAGCTATTTTTTGCATGCTTTTTGTACACCTAGACAACCTGAAAATAAAAAAATTGGAATCCAATTTTGAATCATGCCTTTTTAAGGAACGTAAAACACTAAAACCTAAAACTCACAAAATGTTTTATTGAATGAATGTGTCAATCAAATTTAATAAGGAACATTTTATCTACAATACATAAATATATCCCAGTCTTTAAATGTGCAATATTCCCAACATATTCTAGTCTTCTTTTGAAGAAAACGTACCTGGAGATGCTTGATTGAACAGGTTGGAAACTGTTATAAATGCTGTTAACGTAGTATGTAACTCTTTTGAACATTGTACTGTGTCAATGGTCACGTCTTTGAAGCCGGCGGACGGCCAATAGTGTGCAGAACATTATTGTTAGTAAAATCACTGTCATACCTCATTTATCCATGAAATTCCAAGTTTAAGTCGGGTGGTTTTGACCACATGGAGCTTATATTATTACATAGAGCACAAATAAATTACAATGTACACATTTTCAGGGACCATTTTGTGGTCTGTAGTGACACTTTTACAACTAGTGGACAAAGATTCATAGACTGCAACTTTAAACAATGCACTGTGCTAATTCATAGACTGCAACTTTAAACAATGCACTGTGCTAATTCATAGACTGCAACTTTAAACAATGCACTGTGCTAATTCATAGACTGCAACTTTAAACAATGCACTGTGCTAATTCATAGACTGCAACTTTAAACAATGCACTGTGCTAATTCATAGACTGCAACTTTAAACAATGCACTGTGCTAATTCTGCCACATGGAGCGAACAGTTCTTAAGCTGGGTTGTATTATTTGATGCACAAATTAAGGTGTTTCTGTTTGAAAGTATACATTTCTGTAATGATCTCCATGTACATCCAGTATTTAAAGACATATTTGAAGGCTTGAAAGACAACTTGAAGTTTAAACGTTGAGCAGAAGAAACGAAACACACAGAAAACCATCCCACTTGCTTTGTCTTTTGAACATTTCTTCAGGCCCAGCTCCAGGATGAAATGACCGGGGGGCATTTTTCATGAATGGGGGGGGAGCATAATTATTTAATATACCATTTGCTCTGCTTTTCGGGAAACAGAACTGGGGGGGCACAGATTCTATCTGGGGGGGCAATGCCCTACTTTGCCCCCCGTAGATCCGGGCCTGTATTTCTTTCCTGTTCCCTTGTCTTCTGCTTGGCTGTACACGTCTCAGTTCAACCTGGAGTCAGACGACAGCAATGTGGAACCTCCAGGTTGGAACTTAGAGTCTGCTGTTTGCCATCTTTACGATTGTTCCTGTGTGTTGGGAACAGAAACTTGTCATGCTAAAGAGGTGGTATGCCCAGTCTGTTTGAACAACTCAAACAGGCCCATTTAAAACAGAACAACTCAAACAGACACATTTAAAACAGAACAACTCAAACAGACACATGTAAAACAGAAAAAATCAACCAGGCCTATTTAAAACAGAACAACTAAAACAGGCCAATTTAAAACAGAATAGCTCAAACAGACCGTCTGTCCTCCACTCGTTACCTGTATTAATGGTACCTATTTGAACTTGTTATCAGTATAAAATACACCTGTCCACAATCTCAAACAGTCACACTCCAAACTCCACTATGGCCAAGACCAAAGAGCTGTAAAAGGACACCAGAAACTAAATTGTAGACATGCACCAGGCTGGGAAGACTGAATCTGCAATAGGTAAGCAGCTTGGTGTGAATAAATCAACTGTGGGAGCAATTATAAGAAAATTAAAGACATACAGGGCCACTGAAACTCACTCGATCCAGGGCTCCACGCAAGATCTCACCCCGTGGGGTCAAAATGATCACAAGAATGGTGAGCAAAAATCCCAGAACCACACGGGGGGGACCTAGTAAGTGCCAGTACATGTCCAGGCCCATCTGAGGTTTGCTAGAGAGCATTTGGATGATCCAGAAGATCATCAGGATTGGGAGAATGTCATGGTCAGATGAAACCAAAATAGAAATTTTTGGTAAAAACTCAACTCGTCCTGTTTGGAGTAGAAAAAATTCTGAGTTGCATCCAAAGAACACCATACCTACTGTGAAGCATGGGGGTGGAAACATCATGCTTTGGGGCTGTTTTTCTGCAAAGGGACCAGGATGACTGATCCGTGTAAAGGAAAGAATGAATGGGGCCATGTATTGTGAGATTTTGATTGAAAACCTACTTCCATCAGCAAGGGCATTGGAGATGAAACGTGGCTGGATCTTTCAGCATGACAATGATCCCAAACACACCACCCGGGAAACAAAGGAGTGGCTTCGTAAGAAGCATTTCAAGGTCCTGGAGTGGCCTAGCTAGTCACCAGAGCTCAACCCAATAGAAAAGCTTTGGAGGGAGTTGAAAGTCCGTGTTGCCCAGCGACAGCCCCAAAACATTACTGCTCTAGAGGAGATCTGCATGAAGGAATGGGCCAAAATACCAGCAACAATGTGTGAAAAACTTGTGAAGACTTACAGAAAACATTTGACCTCTGTCATTGCAAACAAAGGGTATATAACAAAGTATTGAGATTAACTTTTGTTATTGACCAAATACTTATTTTACACCATAATTGACCAATAAATCCATAAAAAATCCTACAATGTGATTTTCTGGATTTTTTTCTCTCATTTTGACTATCATAGTTGAAGTTTCCCTATGATGAAAATGACAGGCCTCTCTCATCTTTTTAAGTGGGAGAACTTGCACAATTGGTGGCTGACTAAATACTTTTTTGCCCCACTGTATATTTACACTGGACAAATACTCTATCCCATGCAAATGTTGTTCACTATTTATACGTGACTCTAAAATTCAGGTCTGGAAAAAGTTAAAGGAACACTGAGAATTGTTCTTAAATCAACCACATCAAATTGTCTTCAGACTTTGATCAGATCAACGTATACAGATCAAATTCAGATGGACACGTTTAAAGTAGGTATGAGTGTATGCTGCCGTTCAGATGTGTGTTGACTAAATCCAGACTACCTCATCCAAATGGTGGTGTTGCCAAGAAAGCATTGAATATATCCCATATTTAACGGGATAAAAAGGATGTATGACACACACACACACACACACACACACACAGGAAATTATGCTTACCTTGGATACTTCTGTGAACTCATCTAAAGGTTTCTGAAAGACACATTCATAGACTTAGATTTGCATCTGAATATATTATCTTCATGCATATTTTTAAAAGCAATATTAGGGTGGCAAGGTGGCCTAGTGCAGTGGTTTTCTAACCTATCCTGGGATCCCCAAGCGCTTTCACAATTCTGTTGTAGCCCTGATCTAGTTCACCTGAATCCAGCAGCCAAGGGCCTGATAATTGTTGGGCAAACTGTGTCAGGTGTGCCAGCTCAGCTCTTGGATACATTAGGTACTCAGAATAAATGGAGGTCCCCAGGAGAGGACAGTTACTCCCACGCCCAAGTATTCCCCCTGTTTTCTATAATTTACCTCCACTTAACATAATGAGTTATGACATTTCTACTTAATTTCATGAGTTATTACTATTCCAAGTAAAGAAAAACTTAACTTCGTGAGTTGAAACAACACTATTCTTAACATTGGGTTTACTCACATTTTTAAGGCATTTATTACAGTGTACTGCAAAATTTATGAATTGGTTCTTAGTCAACTTGCTTGGTTAAAAAATGGTAAAATAAAAACAATACATTAAAATGTCAAAACAAAGTTTTGTTGTAGAAATACATTTACTTAGAGTCCGGAGGATTTGTAAACATTTTTTAAATCAACCACTAAAGCAAAGTTTATTCTGCAGAGAGAACAACAATTAGGTATCTTTCATTTTTATACAAAGGCTGCAACCGTACATCTCAGAATTTCTCCCAAATTACGTTCTCAGGAAACTATTTTGAAAACCTGAATTACGTTATATGCCAACATATTTAGGTTTTTTAACGTTTCAACTGCACGTTTCGTTATTAGGCTATATTTGTAATTTAATTACGTTGCTCCGGTACATTTAGTTTAGCGGATTTATGTGAGAACATTCCACACATTCCATACATTCCGTAGCGTTCGAAATTATATTGCAACATTCACAGTTAAGGTTAGGCATGAGGTTACTAACGGTTAAGGTTAGATATGACATTACTGAGGTTAAGGTTAGGATTAAGGTTAGGCATGAGGTTACTAACGGTTAAGGTTAGGCATTAGGTTACTAACGGTTAAGGTTAGTTATGACGTTACTGAGGTTAAGGTTAAGATTAAGGTTAGGGTTAACATTGCAAAAAAACGACAATCGTCTGTCTGCATGACGCATGCAATGTAGAACAAAACACACACAAAGTGCCGGTCTGGATTTGAAATCGCGAACACTGGAATGCAAGTCGCGGATTTATACGCCCATCCACCATCCCCGACCTTCGCCCTAGCAAAAACTACGCTATTTACATGCTACGTCATGATTTTCATATGTTCATATTTAACGTTATTCAAGTGTTCAATTTAGTTCCCTACAAGCGTAATTGACTCTCTAATACGTTCATATTTGACATATTTCGGTTTTACAAATTAGTTCCCTCAGAACGTATTTAATGTGATTTAGGGCTGCAAGAACGATGTCACAACAGAAACTTGGTAATGATTCCTTATTGGTCCAATTTGTCAGCATTAGCACAAAATCCCAACAATTGCTATGAGTCCTGGATTCAAATTAATGAGTGCTAGTCAACTAGTCTTAACCAGGCACCAGCTTGTTTGACGTTCTCTACAAGTTGCCCCCCTGCTGTTGTTCCAAAAGTTTGCAGCAAACATCTTTCCTGCTGGTTCGCAAGCCATGGTAAACATCTTGTTATTGTCTCTGTTTGGTCACACCAGCTTAGATTTACATTGATTGCATTCTAGAGACAACATTTTTCCTGAGTTAATTAACAGTGTCGGCCACATTCTACAATAGAACAAATCTTCATTTACAGTCAAACAAATCTTCATAGTTACATAAGTCATTGTCACAGCTTTTTTTAAGATTACTAAGTATTAGTAAATAATGATCACTGACTAAATGTTGATCATTGAACAAAGATTCTATATTAATTCTACAAGAAAACTCAATGTAATGTGGTATTCCTTTTCTTATATCAAAGCTACATTTTTTAATTGTCTTTTTCATAAAACTACTTTAAAACAAGGTATAAAATTATTACAAATATTATTAATTGTAATACTGTTAATTACTATAATTGATAAGAAAAACTGCCACAGTGTCTATTATCAAACATATATAAACATAATTACTTTAGTTTAAATATTCGTTTTGTTTTAAATAAAGTGAGTTAAATTCAGTTTTAAAACATGTTTATTCTTCAAGGTCTACTTGTGATCTCATACAGATAGTTACTCTGTTGTGTACAGAAGCTGTATTTTAATTGGGCCATCCTGTTCATGCAAAGATGTAATAACAAATGTATGAAACATTGTCAATCATAATCTACATTTGCACTTGCTGTACAGACCACTGTGAGAGACATAGTTCATTGAAAAAGATATGCAAAAATGCAGAAGAACAGGCAGTACATTTTCACTGCAATATATAATGATGAATAAAACAGTGCAAAGAGCATAACCGTACAAAGTCTGTTTTGGCACTGTTCAGCTGGAGCATTTAGGGCACACTAAATGCTTTGTGTTAGATTCAGGGTTTCTACCCAACCCCAATCTCGAAGTACCGCAAAGATAAATGGGTTTTCCTGTTTCATTTAGTCTGGGATTCATTTGAAACGGCCATAACAATATTTACAAAGTGTCTTTATTGAAAATGTTTATCCTGCACTCGCATGCATACATCTGCTGTAGTTTGAAACAGTGAAAACATGCCTGTCAAGAATGGAGTGATCTCCTAGTAGATTTAGCTATTGGTACAGTACCCAAGAGCACTGGGGAAAATAGTGAATGCGTAAAAATACAGGTTGGATTGAATTGAACCCTAGAGAATAGCTAAGTGGGAGGAGAAATGGAGAACAGCAGGTTATGATCTGCCCTCCATCTTCCTACTTCAGTCAGAAGAGAACACAGCCAGGCTGTGTTGCCTGGTAACAATCTGAAGGCACATCTATGGATAGCTTCTTTAGACTTTAGTTACTGAGTGGCAGATGGAGCATGTCCACATACACTCACCAGCCACTTCATTAGGTACTCTTTGCCAGAACAAGGTTGGATCCCCTTTTGCCTTCACAACTGCCTTAATAAATCATGATATAGATTCAACAAGGTGCTGGAAACTTCCCTCAGAGATGCTGGTTTGTATTGCCCTTGTTGCATCATGCATGTCCTGCAGATTTGTCGGCTGTACGTCCATCATGTGAATCTCCCGTTCCACCACATCCCAAAGGTGCTCGATTGGATTGAGATCTGGTGACTGTGGAGGCCATTTGAGTACAGTGAACTCATTGTCATGTTCAAGAAACCAGTATAAGATGATGTGAGCTTTGTGACTTGACACATTATCCTTCTGGAATTAGCCATTAAAAGATGGGTACACTGTTGTCATAAAGGAATGGAAATGGTCAGCAGCAATACTCAGGTAAACTGTGTAAACCCTAGAGATGGTTGTGTGGGAAAATTTCAGTAGTTCAGCACTTTCTGAAATACTCAAACCCGGCCGTCTGGCACCAACAACCATGAGACGTTCAAAATTACTTAAATTAACTTTCTTCCCCATTCTGATGCTCGATTTGAACTTCAGCAGATTGTCTTGACCATGTCTACAGTACATGCCTAAGTGCATTGACTTGCTGCCACGTGATTGGCTGAGTAGACATTTGCGTTAACGAGCATTTGAACAGGTGTACCAAATGAAGTGGGCGGTGAGTGTACATGCTTGCAGTCCTGTAGTGCTGGCCCACTTCACTACCTGGATGCCCAGAATTAGATCATTTGAGGAGGATTCTCCTACTGTGGCTCAACTAGAGGTAGGAATCATGTCCAAATGAGAAGGGTCGCAGACAACAGGCCCTGGTGAAGAAGAAAGGAGGCAGGAAGCGTTTGGTTACCAGCCCAAAACCAGTGCCGAGCAAAGCATGCAGATTGAAGTGGAGGACAAACTAGCCAAAGTGAGGCACGTAGCTGCTCAAAAAAGGAGAAAAGAACTGGAAGTACTGGTGGTGGACTATTTTTTGTCACTTGTTGTACATAATTTGTCATCTCACAAATACATCTGAAATTCTAATGGATGCAAGTTTTTCTTATTGTTAGCAAATATTTTATGTCCCCCTTAACATTACTTTTGTAGCAGTATGATTACATTCATTCTAGGGTGAATTTTCCCTATATCCTCATGCTAAAATCAACTGTAAATTAAATAGCACTAAAACAGAACTTTTGAGAAACATTTTGGGACTGTTTTCAAACGGGAGGTTTTGAACATTTTAAATATGAAATAGCCTTTAACATTTTTCCCAACTGTTTTGATTTGAGCTACCTCTCTAAAGACCCTCCACTAAAATGTTATGTTACAATGCAGCCTTAACCACAACTTTAGCTTCATGTCCACATCCCAACTGTTGGCATTTCAGCAGGAATACCGTTGACTTTGCACCACCCCAGACGGGCCCAGTTGTCCCATAATGCCATGCAAAAAGGCCAAACTTTGTTTGATTTAAAGGGATGGGATTTTTTAAAGACACTTTCCTTTTCACATCATGCTACAGCAACTCCTTATTGCGGGTCAGTTGACCATGGGGGTTAATGTGGTTGGTTGGAGCGTCATTCACCACCAAGAGCATTGTCCTGTCTGGCTTCTTTGTTACAACAACAGTGTGGAGAAGAGCAGCACATCCTGGCATGGGGTGTTCCGAAGGACGTGTATCCGGCTCTTTGACCTTGCTCAGCTGCTGCTCCCATGAGGCGGTGCTGCGATGAAACATTTTCGTAATTACGAATTTGGGTAACACTTTATTTTGAGAGTCCAAAAAGTGTATCTGTAGATGCTCTACAGATTATCTGCAGTCGATCGACAAAATTTTAACAAACTATCTACTAAACCTAACCCTAACCCTAATCCTAACCTTAACCCTTCCCCTAATGTTAACCCTAACCTTAACCATTACCCTAAAACATATTCTAAACTTACCCCTACCCTTAAACTACACAATTAGTTGCTTATCAACAGATAGTTTGTTGACAGTTTGTTGATAGTCATATCATCAACAAACTATCTGTAGAGCACCTACAGATGGAATTTCGGACTCCAAATAAAGTGAGACCCAAATTTGATATCATTGAAATGGAAGTAAATGCGGTAAAACTGAGAAACATGCACAAAACAAATACAAAAAAGACTTAAATGCACTACTTAGACATTACACTTTTTAAATAAAACGTCTTCCATAACTAGCACTAAAAAGGTTATTTTTACCGCTTTACACATAAGTCTTGATGTTAAATTGCAGTGGTATTTTGGGAGGTGTATTTTGGAAAAATATTTGCATATGGACAACGCCAGGCGGCCTTGCAGAAAGCAGCATCTATTGGCTAGACAGTGGATGGGTGGATGTTTGACCGGGATGCCTTGTCGTGCTCTAGCGAACAACATGTGGAATGTTTGGTGCCTGTGTTGTGGTTGTTGACCGAATGAATAAATCAAAGGAGATATGTTTAGGAAAATGTTTAGTTGAGAATCTGAATAATAGAAATGAGAAACCTAGTCGGATTTGTGTTACTCATACAGGTGACTGCAAAACAATATGCAATAAAACCATCTCAAAAAGATTTGAGCTCCATCATTCCACTCTAAGGCAAATCATTTAAAAATAGAAAGCATTTGCTCAGCCTAAAATGGAAACCGTAATGTCTTAACTTTGACAGACATCACCTTGATAAAACCTGGTTTCTATCCTTAAAAAACTGACGTCAGAGTCTGATTAGTCAATTCTTAATCTCATACCCCTCCCTACACCTGTTGCTCATAATGAAGGTGTCAGTCATATTTACCACCTGACTGACTCCACCCATTTTGCTGTGGCTTTATATGGTCTAGTAATGTTTCAAACTTTATCTAAAATGCAGGTCTGTTGTCTGCTGGCAATTACATTTATTTAATTCCTCTAAATGTTATGTCTTGATTAGGTCACTAATTTGTTAGGATCTTTTCTAACCTGGTTGCCTTGATCTTAATTGGGCACCAATTAAAAGGAAGAAAAAAATCTGGCATATACTAAGCCCTCTATGGATTGGTTTTGAAACCGGTACTGTCGGTTAACTCCAACCCTGGTCCTGGAGATTTACCATCCAGACTGTTTTCACTTCAACCTCAATTTAGCACACCTGGTTCTACTAATTAGCTGGATGATGAGCTGAATGAAGCTACATTATTTGCAGTTGAAGTGAAATCTTACAGGACGGTAAGGCACGTGCTTTGAGGAGTTGTGTAGGAGCACATACTGGAGCATACTGCTCCTGTATGTGCTCTTCAAGTTAGGGCAGGGGAAATGCCACTGTGGCTTCACAGAAAACAGCTTATGGCCAATTATTGGATTAATTTAAGGGGTCGTGAGGAATGGCATCCTACTAAGAGGGTCTTGGAGAATCGCTGGGAAAGGGGTAAAGTGCAAAAGTTGAGTTTTGGGTTGATAGGGTTGAACATCGCAGAGCAGATGAAAATCCAAGACGTTGAGTTCTGTTCAACTGTGATGTGGCCTGTGAGGTCAGTTTGTATGCTGCATAGTGCCTGTGTGGACCTTGAGCTGCTGAATGTCAAGAGAAGTAATGAAACAGCAGACCTAGTACAGGAGTATTATAGTTATAAGTATTATAGTTATAGTGCCTGTGTGGATCTGGAGCTGAATGTCAAGAGAAGTAATGAAACAGCAGACCTAGTACAGGAGTATTATAGTTATAAGTATTATAGTTATAGTGCCTGTGTGGATCTGCTGCTGAATGTCAAGAGAAGTAATGAAACAGCAGACCTAGTACAGGAGTATTATAGTTATAAGTATTATAGTTATAGTGCCTGTGTGGATCTGCTGCTGAATGTCAAGAGAAGTAATGAAACAGCAGACCTAGTACAGGAGTATTATAGT
>JACXGM010015688.1:0-21088 GCA_016801145.1 Umbra pygmaea
ATGCCCCTCTTATATCTAGTGAAGAGCTGATAGGGGAGAATAGCCTGGTCTATGCCCCTCTTATATCTAGTGAAGAGCTGATAGGGGAGAATATCCTGGTCCATGCCCCTCTTATTTCTAGTGAAGAGCTGATAGGGAGAATATCCTGGTCCATGCCCCTCTTCCCAGAACAAAATTATCTGGACCAAGTCAATTTCCTTTGTTTAACCCAAAACGTATGACCATTTAAAACTGATAAACCTGTACCCCTTACTTTAATACGACCAGTGAATTAATAAAACCTATCCCTCCACATACCCCAATTATACATAGTCATAATTCTTTACTTTTTATCAAACCAACCTCAATATGTTTTCAATAAAGAGTTATTGCAAAAACATCACCTGATGAATTTAATGAATAGTTTTAACTTAAACAATCCCCCCATCCATCTGGGGTCCGTTCTTCGTATGTGACTAACTCAGTTAGCTGGATTTGATTGTTGAAGATTTGGCATGATCTTGGATTGTTTGGATCTTCGACGCTCATCCTAGACTTGCTGCCATAGCAACAGGTGCGTAAGCTTAAACCTGCTCAGGAGCAGGTTCATTTAATGTAAACAGGATTAGATCACAGATTGTGTTAACCGAAATGGGGTTCACAGCCCTAGTAAAACAAAGTATATTTAAATTATACTCCAGTATTACACTTGTTGTATATTTATGTTTAACCATAAATATGAATTTTATATATTTAAGTATATTTGAAGTATTCTTTCAAAATATACATACCAAAATGATATAGCGTATTATAAGTATATTTAGGATAAATAAAATACATTTCAAGTAGCTACAACGAAGTAGGCTATACTTTTTTGCTTGGGAGTGTAAATTCGCAGGTAAGTTACATTCTTAATATTTCAGATAAATAATATTATATCCCATTAAAAAAGGAATTTAATTAAACCCAGCTAGCACTGGGCTGGCGGGAGGCTGGCGGTTACAGCTGACAATACGATAGCTTTTTGCTCATAATTTTTAGCGGGCGGTCTGTCGGTCCAGCCTTAGTGGTCCACGAGCAGGTGGGCAGAGTTTTACAGAGATGCTCTGGGAATCCTCGCAATCATACTGTTTTTCCAGTTAGTCCATCAGCTGCGTATAGGCTTTATACCAGGTTAGTCTTATGTTCTAGATTTCTATTTCTAATGAAAAGTATTTTAATGTATTTAAAGAATTGGCTATTTGTGCGTTCCTATTGATCTATGTATGCTACAGACCTTAAAAGGACATCCTGCATAGGTCTACGCTATAGCCCTCCCTAAACTGAGCTGTCAAAAAAGGTTGACGAGTGGGTCTGAGCAATCGTATAGGACAGTTTGGAAAAAAAAATATTGTAAGGTACAGCCCTCTAAGGTACAGCCCTGTTAGGCCAGCCTTCATTGTGTGTGTGTAGTGGAGTCACAATCTCTGTTTCTGTGTCGTTTTCAGACTCATAATCTGAACAAACAGCAAGCCGCTGAAGGAACCAGGAAAACAACCAGATTATCCGCATAGACATAAGATGATTTACACACCTATTTTCAATCATACACCCAGTGTAACAAATATTAATCTGTGAAATGTTGTTGTATGTGGTGCTATGTTAAAAGTCTAGTGACAACGCTATAAAAGCCTGTTGCGGTGCTTGCGTCACTCTCTTACCCCTCCTACCAGTTCCTATGGCCACTTGACCAGTGCGAATGCAAATAGCAAAATCGGTTTTAGGGGAGCGTAGTTAGTAGAACTGTTTAGAAGCGGACTGTTCCTATACCTACGTTCCTGTAACTACTTGGTCGGAAAGCAGCTATAGAGGTGTCTAGAAGTCCCCCCTCCCCTACCCTTAAAGGTTTCCCCACACCCACAACCCTATCAAAGGGGTTGTTCTGAGATCCATATGTGTCTCTAAGAGCATTAAGTGTCTGCATGATTAAACATAGATTTTAAGAAATCTGATTATTTATCAACATAAATTCTAAAGAAAACAAATATCCAAACCTTTTTACTGTAAGATTGTAAAGTTCTTTATCTAATTTATAAGATAATGTGTGATAGAGGTGTCTAGAAGTCCCCTCTTCCCTACCCTTAAAGGTTTGCCCACACCCACAACCTTGTCAAAGGGGTTGTTCTGAGTTCCTTATGTGTCTCTGTCAGCCATTTTTCCTGATGTCCCTCAGGCCCCCAAAAAAATCTCATAGGGTAAGAGCATCAAGTGTCTGCATGATTAACCATAGAGTTTAAGAAATGTGATTATTTCTCAACATTAATTCTAAAAACCCAAACCTTTTTATTGTAAAACTGTAAATATCTCTACCTAATTCACAAGACAATGGTCCTGTAAAGGGGACGCCTCCATTCCTCACCTGCGGGTTCTATAAAACACCATGGCTCACAGCAGTCTCTTTGGAAATCAAATCAAGATTAATCAAGCTGTTTTCTCTGCAAGACCACATTTGATTTCAGAAACAATGCCTTCTCAAGGTAAGCTTTATAAGATTATTTACATTGATAGTGTTGTAAGGTTATTTAAAAGTGATTGCTTGGTTAAGTTTGGAAAAAGATGTGGGGTTTCTATACTCTGGCCTATAGCACATGTTCAGGCCTTTGGTGTTTGGGTGTTAAATGCTTGTAGTGTGCTGAAATAATGTATTTTCAAAGTGATAAAGTAAATATGTAACATTGATAGTGTTGTAAGGTTATTTAAAAATTATTGCTTGGTTAGGTTTGTGAAAATATGTGTTTTCTATACTCTGGCCTATATCACATGTTCAGGCTTTTGGTGTTTGGGTGTTAAATGCTTGTAGCGTGCTGAAAAAATGTATTTTCGAAGTGATAAAGTAAATATTTAACATTGATAGTGTTGTAAGGTTATTTAAAAAAGCTTGCTTGGTTAGGTTTGTGAAAATATGTGTTTTCTATAGTCTGGCCTATAGCACATGGGTAGGACTTTGGTGTTTGGCCAGACATGGTATTGCATGTTAATTTTTTAATCGTATAAAAAAAAGATTTGGCTTTGGTTATTTAAAAATGATTACTAAATATTAGATTTTGACTGAGTAAAATGTTTACAGATCTACTGACCACATGCGACAATCTGTAACCACTCCGTGGCCAGACGCTTTATTACATGTAAGGTTAAACAAAAAAAACTTATTTTTAATAAATCTTTAATAATATATATATTTTTTATTTTAATTTTATTGAAGTTATTTTCTTTATATAAATATTTTTAGTAGTATTTAATTGTTTATTTTTAAATATACATTCTATTATCTTAAATTTTCTAATTTTACAATTTTTTATAATTTAAAGGTTTCACCCCAATTGGCAATGAACAGACAACAGAAACGATTGATCTTACTAATAAGGATGGCATAGATACTTGTAAGTGTTATTTTTTTCTGAAATTTTATATTTAACATTATAATTAGTATACAGATGTGGTTTCTGATTTAAAACATATGTTTTCAGGGGTCGTGGACCATTATCTGCTGAGATTCAACAATAGCTACTTCAATATTATGAGCTTCCGGGGGGAGTCAAATTGACTACCTACTTCTTCAGTACTGCACACCCGATGCTTTCAATACAGCTTTTATAGCAAACCCGAACAGAGCTGAGCAGACTGTTCTACCAACAACTACAGACAGATGTGTAGACACCATAAATAGTCCATCTTACGCTTATCTTATGCTGGAAGCTGCAGAGTAGGTTGACAACAATGACCGTATACACATAGTGTCAAATGAAATTGCAAGTGATCATGAAATACCATCTGTTTCTAATCAGGAAAGCCAAAGTGTACATAACATTTTTTGAAACATTTCCATAGGAGGCTAAGAAATCGAGAGATACTGTTACAAAGATGAATCAATGCACTGATACGCCGACATAATAGTCAGGAAAGAGCCTACTGGAACCAAGCTCTCCCCAAACTCATTAGCAAACACATACTTAGAAGATAATGGAGTCAGCTTCATCTATAGACTATTACGATGTTTACGCACAAAAATAGACACACTCTGTTCAACAATACAGCACATAGCCTAGACATATGCATCTTTACCAGCAGTTTGTCAAGGGGTAATTGAAGATACAGTCGCCCTACACACAAATGTACCTACAACACATTCTACAACAGACAATGAAATTGTAAATACCTCAAATGTGCCTACAACACATTCTACAACAGACAATGAAATTGCAATTACCTCAAATGTGCCTACACCAATCCCTCCAGCATTACCCCCAAACATTGAAATTGCAAACACCTCAAATGAAGATAGGCCAATCCCTCCAGCATTACCCCCAAAAATTGACATTGCGCACAGTTTAAATCAACACGGATCTGGATCAGTTATTTACTGTGATAAGTTCAGCAATACTGAAATACGTCAACGTTTTAATCTCAATGTTGTAAATACAGATGTTGACTATGTACAATTTTATGTAAATGTGTTAAATACTTTAGAACAAAGTACAAGGTACGCTCAGCCGAGGGATGTTTTACAAATTGAAATACAAGGCGATAATATATTGAACAGGGTGTCTCAGGTTTTGGAAAATAATGATGTAAATTTTGATAACATTTCATCCATGATTGAACGATTGGTTCAATCGAATTTAAACTTCTAACCGATAATTCCTTATAATGAATTGTTCAAATTGTGAGAAATCCACAAGGTGGGGGTAAAAGAATAGCTGAGACTCTGTTTAAATCAGAGATTGTGAACAATTAAAAGAGTATCTCATTATACCACAAAACCATGAAAATCAGTTATGTTTTGCCATATGCCTTGCTCACTTACAAAATCCTGACTTTAATGATGCAGAAGCTAGGAAAAGAGCTAGTGAGATACAAAACTCTGTAGGTTTGTCCATACACAACCCTGTCAGTTTTGCAGATATATATAAATTAGACAATGCTTAACATCAAAATTGTTGTTTTATATCATGCTAACCATGACACATCTATCATGAAATTCCAAAAAACATTACAGATGCATACCAACACCATATACATGTTTGTACAAAATAACCATTATATGGGTATCACGAGTATAACTGCGTTTTTAGGGGTTCAGTTCGTATGTCAATTTTATCACACCAAAACCTCATAAGTGTTTGCTCAAACGATGCCCAATATGTAAGAAGGGTTTGAAAGCCACAACAACTGGGGTAGAAGAGAAACATAAATATTACATCCAGCCGATGAAAAAGGAAGAATATTCTGACAAATAGTTTTTTATGATTTTGAGACTTATCAGAATGATGTAGACGGTGTGAACTGCCGTGTTTTTG
Source organism: Umbra pygmaea (assembly GCA_016801145.1). Taxonomy (NCBI): domain Eukaryota; kingdom Metazoa; phylum Chordata; class Actinopteri; order Esociformes; family Umbridae; genus Umbra; species Umbra pygmaea. The sequence continues at coordinate 5,316 of JACXGM010015688.1, forward strand.
TGTCTACACTTACTTTCCAGGGTGAGAAATGGTCTGCTAACGGTCACGACTGTGCACAAAGATTTCTAAAACACTTTGGAAAACGCAAATTCCAGAACTATACATTTATAGCACACAATTCTCGTGGCTACGACGCTTACCTTCTGTTGAAACCGCTTATTGACATCCTTGCTCATAACCCAAGGTAGCAAAATACTTTGCTTTGAAGATCATGGCTTTAAACAAAGGTACATTGACAGCTTGAGCTTACTACCCATGAAACTCTCGAGCATGCCAGCCACTTTAGGTTTTGAGGATGCCCATAAAGGTTACTTTCCACACTTTTTCACCTCTGAAGAGACTCTTAACTATGTCGCTACTTGAACCCAGATTTTACGGCGCTGATCAAATATCTACCAAAGACAGAACAATCTTTATGGCATGGTATGAGACAGTGCGTCATGGTCTCTTTGATTTCAATAAAGAGATGGAGCTTTACTGTGACAATGATGTTGCTTTTTTGAGAGAAGGCTGTATTAGGTTCAGACAGGAGGTTATAAACGATGTAGGCATTGCCCCCCTGAGCTGTACTACTATAAATTCAGCTTGCATGAAAACCTACCAAACACACTTAATGCCTGAAGACAGTATACCAATCCTCTCGCCAGACAACTATCGCAGTCAATATAAAGCATATTCCAGTTGATCAATTCAATGGTTGGAATACTTATCAAAGTCCAAAAACATCTTTATTTAATATGCTTTGAACAGGGGAGAAAAACTGTTTGGGCCTTACCATGTTGATGGTTATGCCGTCATTGATGAAGTTGCAATGCCTTTGAGTACAACGGGTGTTTCTTTCATGATTGTAAAGACTGTTTCTTACCACATGAGTCATGTGCCTTAACCCAGAAGACTTTTGGTGATATGTATCTTGAGTTCCAAGACAGACTGAAAATCTTACAGAATGAGTATGGATTGACAGTGGAAGTGTTCTGGGAGCATGAGTGGCTTAACCTAAAAAAGTCTGATCCACATGTTCAAATGTTCATGATCAAATTCAACATGTCAGAACCCTTAAAACCCAGACAGTCATTATTTGGGGGTTGTACAAATGCAAATGAATATAGTGATTTTACATCTGTTTACCCTCACATTATGAGCAAAAACAATTATCCTTTGGGTCATCCTGAAATCATTTAGCTTGCCACCGTCTACCCACCCCAGGGTTTGTTTCTGCCAGTGTTACCTTACAAAGGTCCAAATGGCAAGCTTTTCTTTTCTCTTTGTCGAACATGTAGTGATGCAAATAATGAGACTGAGACTTGTGATCATTCTGATGAAGAAAGAGCTTTGAGTGGTGTCTGGATTACTGAAGAATTTTCCAAGGCTTTAAAAAAAGTGTATGTTGTAGCAAAAATCAATGAGGTTTGGCACTTTCCCAGAAAAACAGATACTCTTTTTAAAGACTTTCTTGAGAGGCAAACAAATGGCTTCAGGCAATCCAGCTTCAGCCATTGATCAAGAAAGCAAAGAAAAATACATTGCGGATTATCTTGAAAAAGAGGGCATATGACTTGATCCCAATAAAATAGAACTTACCAAACCAAGCAATGCATTGCTAAACTTTTCTTGAACTCTTTGTGGAGGAAGTATTGACAGAGAAACAATATGCTGACAACATGTTTAGTCAAAACCGCTGAAGAATTTACAGAGTTCCTTTTTTCAAATCGGTACGAAATTTCACATTTCAAATTTTTGAGTCAGGAGGTGGCTATGGTTCAGTGGAAACATGACAAGAACTCGATTTTACCACCCGGTAATGTCAATGTAATCATTGCAGCCTTTACGACAGCTTACGGACGTCTTGAACTCTACAACCTGATGGATAAGTTGCAAACACGTGTGCTTTACCATGACACAGACTTGGTTGTTTATGTGAACAAACAAAATGATTGGAAACCACCTTAAAGCAATTATCTTTGTGGCGTGAGAAATGAGCTTGATGAGGGTGATCACATCACTGAATGGGCATCATGTGGTCCCAAAAGCTATGTGTTTAAGACAAAAACAAGCGCGTTGTCTTAAAAGACAAAGGCATCACTCAAAACTATGAAAACAGTCATACGATCAACCTAGACTCAATCACATGTTTAGTACAGGGTTTCATAAAGCATGACACTAGTGAGGAGTTGATGACCTCTTACAGGACAATTGCCATAGATAAAAAGAGCTTCACGCTTTACAACAAACCAGTTAGCAAAAAATTCAGGGTCGTGTATGATAAAAGGGTTCTACTAGCAGGACAATACCTTTTGGTTTCTGATGGAGTGTGATTTTGATCCACGTTTATAATGGCCATTTTTGGCCTTGATAGCAGGACCTTCCAGCAGTGTAAAAAATGTTTTAGAGAATGTTGACCATGTATTATCTCAAAAACCTGACAATATTGTGTGGTGTTATTCCTGTTATCAACCTTTGTATGATGAGCTGATGAAGAAAGTGAAAATAAAATTTATTGAAGGGATTCCTGACTCTTTGTGCAATGATGTTCTGCTACCCCCTGACAAAAACAACCTGTGTGGTATTGGACGATATGCTTTTTGCCGGTGCTGAACATCCTGAAATTGCCAGAGCCTTCACAAAATATACTCATCATCGAAACTTGTCTGTACTTTACTTGGTACAAAATGTTTTTCATCAGGGTAAAAACAGTCGTACCATTAGCCTAAATGCCAATTACTTGGTATTGTTTAAAAACCCTAGAGACAAGCTTAAAATCAATAGGCTAGCTCAACAAATGTACCCGGGGAGAAATGGGTATTTTATGCCGAGTTATGAAGATACTACAAAACACCCCTTTTCACATCTGCTCGTTGACCTTTTCACATCAACTATACCGAACATTTAAAGGGATACTTCACCCTACAGCTATCTGGAGGTGGTAGTAGCTTACCCCAGACATTTGTAGAACAGTGAGATATGTTTCACCCATGCCTGGCTAGTGTAAGAGCAAGATTTGAAATTTTGCGGGGAAACTTTATACCCTGACGTCACCCTATGCTATGAATCGACTGTGGAGATAGGAAAAATGAATGTAGGCATGTATTCTGTCGCGAAAATAAGCGTCCCTGTTATACTGATCTGGCTTTCAAACCTACTCCTTAAAGCCTCGGTTGTCCTTGATTTTTTAAGGTATAGCTTGTCTTTCTGTGATGTTTCAATCAGCCGTTTTAATGATAAACAGACGAGGTGGTATGATTTTTTCAGTATGTAGAGAACTACAATGCTGGCTTCCTTGTTCCAAGCCCCGCCCACCCGGCATGTTCTAGATTCTGTGAAACAGTTCGTAAACAAGGTCGCTGGTATCACAATTGCTACTTACCTAGGATTTGTAGATGAGGAATTTTACAACATGCTTTTACATTCTGAGTGACATCCAACCATACATGTTTGCGCCCGAGTACACCGAAGAACGTTTACAACAAATGGAGTTTGATATTCAGCTTCAACAAGGCAGCATGTTCTACAGTGCAGTTGAAACGCGGTTAAATTCTAATTGCCTAAGTGCTTCTGTGGGAATATGTCCATCCATGTCTACTGAAGAAAAAAGCACTTGCTTGCTACAATGAAGGGGATCGGGGACAAGCTTTACTTGTAAGTTGTAACGCTTGAACCAAAAATGACTGACGACCGCATATGCGTCACTGAATCACTGAAGTTTTCCAGCACACATGGAAAGAGACGTAGCAAGAGGACAATTAACAGATGAGTAAGTTTATTAAATCTATTTTTTGTACCTTGATAATGGAGCACCTATTGTGTTTGTGTGGTAATGTTATTGTACTGTATGTGTAGTGTGCCAGCTGTATTTAGTAGCTAGCTGAGTGTGTCTTTCTAGATAAAGAAAAATTGATAGGATCGCATCGCTTTTCAGCCGCTTTCGGGCTGTAGTGCCAGTTAATTTAGCACGTAGATCCCTTTCATAATCTTCCGACCTAAAATGCCGACTGCAAACCCTAACTTCTTATAGGCTATTGTTAAGTGTGAAAGATTAATCTTTCTTTTTGGGCTTGCTTGTAATTTCTGCAACCAGGTACAGAACAACAAACGGGCATGATGAATAGAAATTAGACTACAATTTTAAAAACAAATATATATAACTTTCTAGCGTCAAGCTCTACAGAGGTGTGCTGTTGAATTGCCCATGCTATGTCGGTGTGTTCAAAACGGGGACGGGCACTAAATTCGCTTGGAATTCTGGGAGTTGTGGTAGCTCAAGTTTAGACGGATACAGAAGCATATATATTAACTCTCTGCGAGATTGCTTTAAATCTCATCAAAGGCAGGATACCACTAAACCAGAAGTAGTATCAAAAGTTAAAGAGACAAAAGACAACCATCAAACTCATTGTCAACACACGCACAAATCTTGTAAAGAAAAGGAAAAAGATACAACAAACTGGTGGATTCTTACTACCACTGCTTAGTGTAGCAGTGCCCCTCATCATCAGTCTTATTGCAGCCCGACGTGGTGGTTAAGAAATGTCCAATAAATTGTATTTGGTGCCTCAACATCAATTGGATAAATTTAAACATTAACCTCCTGGAGATATTCGACAAACTGCTGAGAATTATTTGGAAATATCTATTAGAGATGTATTGGACGAAAAAGGTCTTAATCCTTATGATAAGGTGAAGAAATACACTAGTCTTTTGCAAAGATATTTGACTTTGTTAAAACAGGGTGAAAACGAGACGGGTCAATTAACATTGTCATTACCAAAAGTTGAAGAACCAGATTGCAACAAGATTCCTGAAGATGTTAATATGCCTCCTGAAGATGTGTTTATGACTAATATGATGGAACATGTTCAAGTACGTAGTAAAAAAAATGTGAATTACATTATGAACAAAATAAAAAAAATTCAAAAGGACAGGCTGGTTGGAATGAGAATGGTGAATTGATCTTTAAAGGCAAGGTTGTAAGAGGTTCCCACATAATGGATTTGGTTAAAAATGTAACAGGCTCACACAAGATATCTGAAGATAGGAGACCTTTGGGTTGAAATCATTTTCTTGAAACCATGGCAGAGCTAAACATACCACTCTCTGGTTTACTAAGTTATAAGATACGTCAAAAGATTCAAAATATGAAGGATTCAAATAGGTCCAGCACTCCGTACAGACCTCTCGACACTCCCGTTGAAATGGATAATGAACTGTTTATGCATGATTCATCGATCGTCGGGGCCTCTGGCCCCGCTCCTAAGCCTAATATGTCAAGATGGCTAGACTTTTAATCTTGTTAAAGAATGTATTTCCAATAAACATTGTTTAACATTTATGGCATTCTTTAAACATTTGTTTCGAGCATACACACTGATTTCATAGTCTTAATACATTTAAACATTTTTGATATTTTCTAACAAAACAATCTACCATATTATCATTATTTGCTAAATCATCATGATATAGATCTAAAACATTTTCAAACGTCAGGCCTTGGGCTCTTCGGCACAAATAGAAAATACAATGCTGTCCAAATGTTGTTGAAAAGTCATCTTGTACTTGTTTCACGATATAGTATAGCTTTATCCCATTTCTGTTCAAAAATTGTTTGATGTAGGTAGGGCATTCAGAAAAGTTTGGGGGGAACCCATAATAATAAAAAAAAGTTGTAATTTTTTCTAGCCCCTTCATCTTCTATGGTCAAAGCAAGCCAGTGTTCACCAGGCATGTGTTTAGGGTGGGTATTGACGATGAACATGGATGTTTGACCTGATTTGTTGATACATTTTTCTGAAGGTAGTTCATCACAGGCCCAAACACCGCAAAACTTGTTTCCAACCATTCGTTGCATAAACTCTTCAATTTCTTTATCTTAATAATAACCAACCAACACTTGTCTTCGGGAGTTCACTTCCAAGATTGAATCAGAACAGGCAAAAACAATCATAGTAACTGTACGGGCCAAAGGTTCACGGAAACGCATTTCCAGTCTAAGACTCCCCGTGGACACTAGTGACAGATTTCCTGTGGTATCTTCATCGGGTGTTAAATTGAATGCATATAAGGTAGCCATTTGCAAATTCATGTCTATCAATCGGTAAAGGCAAGTCTTTTAAATGTCTACCCGTTGCCAGATATAAATTATAAAACTCCCTGACACATATTCCGTGTCCAAAATGTAGTTGGAAGGCCTTGGCAGGTATTTGACGTCCATCCTGACAGAGGGCTATATACTCTGAACTAAAATGTTGGAAATAAAACGGGTTTTGATCAAAACTACCTGTACTTGCCCCATGATCAACCAGACCTATAACTATGTAACGTGGTAGTGAGCCAAAAAACAAATTATCTTGACTACAGCTTCTACTCCCCACTGGTATGGTAAATGTTTTCATTGTGATTCTTTGGAGGGGGTAAAGAGTGTTACCTCTCATCAACGCCTGGGCATGACCCAACCTAACGGCTGGTGCAACAGTCACTTTTTTCACATAAAGAGCTGCACTCATTATGTTTAAAGCCATCTGCGGCAGCCATCAAACAAAATTAATCTTTCTCCCTTGATAGTTTGACTCTCAAGTCAACAGCATTGATGAGTAATCATTCTTAAAATAATATGTCAAAGTGTATTGGACCCAACAATTGAAAAGTTTGACAGTTTGCACTGTATCTAGCTCTTGTTGTCAGGCCTTTATTGACATTTGCCGTTGGATCTATAGATGCCATAGAAGCGCCAGCAGTATCCTTGCTAAACAGGCCAGCGCTGAATTGCTTGCTCAATGTATCTTCAGAGTAGTTGAGCAAACATTCAATAATGGCCCTGTAAGGGTGTGTGGAACTTTGGCTGATGAGTCTATCACCTAGAGTCACATTGACTTGCGAAAAGATTGTATCCACAGGGTAATTAATGAGTCCAAACTTTGCATCCGCTGCAATATTCGTCCCATCTTTCTTACACACTTTTAAACTTAGATAAATCAACGTATTATTAAGGTCAAGATATTGATTGCCATTCCCCGGTATGAAAAATTCTATTGGTCCATTATCTGTGAGGGCAGAGATTGGTGCTTTTTCCACATAATGTGACCAAAAAAAGACAGAAAAAAGATAAAGCTCAGTTTTTAAGGCTTCAGATGACATACGATGTACAAGAGCCATTAGAAAATACTTGCTAGACTTTCTCCTGCAGACTTCCTACTCTTATGTCGCTTTTGTCTTACTGTCTTCTTTTTTTGTTTTGGGTAGGGGGCAAAGACCAGGGGGTCTCTTTTTCGGTCGTCGTGACAGCATCATCAAACCACCTGATCCCTGTTGATTATCCGCTCCACTGCGTCTAGTCATGACATTAGACACCACTTCACCTACAATATTTTTAGCAGCCGTTTTTAAATCAGGCTTGGCTATGTTGAATCCTGACTTGACAAATGGTACTACCATTCTAAAGACATTACGAAATATACCACCTATGCCGGCTCCATACATGGTTGGTGAGCCATGATAGCCTGGTAACCCATTTCCAACTTGGTTGACATAGTAGGATACATAACGATTAGGATCCAGTTGTGGATTATGAATCATAACCATATTTCTCATACGTCTTTCACGGGTCGAAAGTGTTTAACAATCACTTTACCGTACAGGAAGACTATAGGTTTATTCTGATCCGTCTTGACCTCAATCTGTATGTTTTCAATATAATTTCTGGCTAGAGGTACGTAGTGGGGGTTTGGCTAACCAATTGTGATGATTTCACCGTCTGTTCCATCTATATGAACTGTTCGCAAGAGTGGTACAAAACTGTCACCTACCCTTTGATATTCTATAATATCCGTATAGACAAACATGGTGTAAAAGCCTGCATGTATGTCTCCACGGTAGGGGAAGACATTGTCCCTTATCCTGAACCAGGTATTGGGATACAATCCCAAGGTGTATTCCAACGTGCCTTCTGCCTTAAATGATGCAGAGTTCTAGCTCAGGAGTCAGTCCTTAAAGGATGCAGAGTTGTAGCTCAGGAGTCAGTCTTTAAAGGATGCAGAGTTGTAGCTCAGGAGTCAGTCCTTAAAGGATGTAGAGTTCTAGCTCAGGAGTTATTCCCTAAATGATGCAGAGTTCTAGCTCAGGAGTCCGGCCTTAAAGGATGCAGAGTTCTAGCTCAGGAGTCAGTCCTTAAAGGATGCAGAGTTCTAGCTCAGGAGTCAGTCCTTAAAGGAAGCAGAGATCTAGCTCAGGAGTCAGTCCTTAAAGGATGCAGAGTTATAGCTCAGGAGTCAGTCCCTAAAGGATGCAGAGTTCTAGCTCAGGAGTCATTCCCTAAATGATGCAGAGTTCTAGCTCAGGAGTCAGGCCTTAAAGGATGCAGAGTTCTAGCTCAGCAGTCAGTCCTTAAAGGATGCAGAGTTCTAGCTCAGGAGTTAGTCCTTAAAGGATGCAGAGTTCTAGCTCAGGAGTCAGTCCTTAAAGGATGCAGAGTTCTAGCTCAGGAGTCAGTCCTTAAAGGATGCAGAGTTCTAGCTCAGGAGTCAGTCCTTAAAGGATGCAGAGTTCTAGCTCAGGAGTCAGTCCTTAAAGGAGAGAAAATGTATGTTTCTTAGACCATTTATTACTACATATTAGACACACTAACAATATAGGATTTTATTCATACAAGCAGAAGGCTTTAAACTGTACGTTTCTTAGACCACTTATTACTCCATATTAGACACACTAACACTATAGGATATTATTCATACAAGCAGAAGACTTTAAACTGTAAGTTTCTTAGACCACTTTTTACTCCATATTAGACACACTAACACTATAGGATGTTATTCATACAAGCAGAAGTCTTTAAACTGTACGTTTCTTAGACCACTTATTACTCCATATTAGACACACTAACACTATAGGATATTATTCATACAAGCAGAAGACTTTAAACTGTAAGTTTCTTAGACCACTTTTTACTCCATATTAGACACAATAACACTATAGGATGTTATTCATACAAGCAGAAGTCTTTGAACTGTACATTTCCTAGACCACTTATTACTCCACATTAGACACGCTAACACTATGGGATATTATTCATACAAGCAGAAGACTTTGAACTGTACATTTCTTAGACCACTTGTTATTCCATATTAGACATGCTAACATTATAGGATATTATTCATACAAGCAGAAGACTTTGAACTGTATATTACTTATATAATCCCTGTGTTGTTATGAAGCATTTGACAGTAATTGTTTCCAGTTCAATATCATTCCGTGTCTGAGTAGTATAAATATGAGTTTTCCTTTATATCCCTCACGGCAGTATTATTTTGAACAGTGTTTTGTTACTATTAAAAAGTGTTTCATTGTGACTTCGCCTTTACATTTGTCTCATTCCTTCTACACCAACATGGAGACTTATTACTCCTCTATTTTGTCAGTAATGAATTCATGAGATCAATACCATTAAATGTACCATTAGAAAACTACTTACTGAATCGTCCCTTAAAAAATGTTTCTCCTAAAAGATCCTGAGATGCACAGAACGGTCAGGACCTTAGATTAGGAAAGACACTTGATCCTTACATTTCTGTATTCCTTGCATAAAGGTCCAGTCTGGGTTTAGACCCTATCATAGTACTGAGACTGTACAAAGCTCCAGTCTGTCAAAAGTCAAAGTCAAAGTCAAAGTTGTTTATTTGTCATATGCATCGAATGACATCACATCATCCTATGCAGAGAAATTCTTGTGACATGGCTCGACACATCTACACAGTGGGCTTAAAAAGATTATATACAATATAAAGAAATTTTAAAACAATAATAATAATAATAACAATACACTATGTACTGAACAGTGATCCGGAGAGTGTACAATAGCAGAAGTAATAAATATTATAAATATGGCATGGAAAATTACTTTTAAAGGTGCATAGAATTCTGCTACATCAGATGTAGAGTGGATAAAGTGACCAGAGAATGTCAGGGCTCAAGAAATGATTTGTGATCAATGTTCCATGTTAAGCAGCCGAATGGCCTGCGGAAAGAAACAGTTTTTTAGTCTGGTAGTCCGTGACTTGATGCTCCGGTAACGTCTACCAGATGGAAGCAGTGAGAAAAGGTAACAGCCTGGATGGCTGTGGTCTTCTAAAATGTTCTGTGTTTTCCTAAGGCAGCGCTTGTGGTAGATGCCTTGCACGGTGGGGAGACAACAGCCTATGATGCGCTCCGCTGACTTCACCACCCTCTGAAGGGCCTTACGATCAGCAGCGGAGTAGCTGCCGTACCAGGCTGTAATGCAACCTGAAAGGATGCTTTCAATGGTGCACCTGAAGAAGTTTATTAAAATCCTGGCAGACATGCCAAACTTCTTGAGTCTCCTCAGGAAGTATAGGCGCTTTTGGGCAGTTTTTGTTGCCGAGCTTGTCTGACGGGACCATGTGAGGTCGTCACTGATGAACACACAGAGGAACTTGAACTCTGAAACTCTCTCGACTTAAGCTCCATTGATGTGTATGAGGGCAAGACCCTCCCTCTGCCGCTTCCTAAAGTCCACTATCATCTCCTAAGTCTTGCTGATGTTGAGAGAGAGGTTGTTGCTCTGGCACCAGGTAGCCAAGACATTTACCTTCTCTCTGTATGCGGTTTCATCGTTGTTGGAGATGAGACCTAGGATGGTTGTGTCGTCAGCAAACTTTATGATGATGTTAGAACTGTGTGTGGCCACACAATTGTATGTGAACAGGGCGTACAAGAGGGGACTGAGTACGCAGCCCTGTGGGGCTCCGGTGCTCAGGGTCAGTACAGAGGAGGTGAGGTTGTCCATTCTCACCAGCTGGGGTCTGCTCGTTAGGAAGTCCAGGATCCAGTTGCACAGGGAGGTGTTAAAACCCAGGGTCCTGAGCTTGGGAATGAGCTTAGCAGGAACAATAGTGTTGAATGCTGAGCTGTAGTCCACAAATAGCATCCTCATGTATATGTTCCCTTTTTCCAGATGGGAGAGGGCGGTGTGTGCCGTCAGTGCGAATATGGTGGTGAATACCTCCGCTAGCTGGTCAGCGCATCCTCTTAGGACACGGCCTGAAATGTAATCTGGCCCTGGAGACTTCCGCGGGTTTACTCTTTTTAAAGCTCTCCTTACATCAGCCACGTCCAGGGACAGAGTGCAGTCATCTGGGTTCTCAGCTAGCTTCTCAGGAGTGATGTTGGCCAACTCAAACCGTGCAAAGAAGGCGTTGAGCTCATCAGGGAGCGAGGGGGGGGATGGGCATCACAGCTATTTCTCCCTTTGTACTCCGTTATCTGCCGCAGTCCACACCACATCCGCCTTGGGTCTGAGCTGTTGTAGTTGGACTCCAATTTGTCCCTATAGCATCTTTTAGCATCTTTGATGGCCTTCCGTAGGTCATATCTTGCCCTCCTCATAGCCTCCAGGTCCCCAGAGTTATAGGCAGAGGACCGTGCTACAAGCTTGGCACCGACATTACCGTTAACCCAGGGATTTTGGTTGGGGAAGGTCTTAACATTGACCCATGGAACGACATCATCTATGCACTTGGTGATGAATGCTGAGACAGAGTCAGTGAATTCATCAATGTTGTCACCGGCTACAGCACGAAACATCGTCTGTGGTTTCGAAGCAGTCTTGGAGATTGGTGGTGGATTGCTCACTCCATTTTTGGACTGCTCGAAAAACCGTTTTTTCCTATTTCAGACGTTGCCTGTAGGTTGGGAGGAGAAGACAGGAGATGTGATCTGCATTTCCAAAGGCAGGGCGGGGGATGGGTTTAAAGCTGTTACAGATCGTTGAATAACAATGGTCAAGAGTCTGATTACCCCGAGTGTGAAAAGAAATGTGCTGGTGGAATTTGGGCAGCATTTTTTTCATGTTTGTCCTGTTAAAGTCTCCAACAACAATAAAAACAGACTCAGGATGAGCGTCCTCCAGACCACTTATTTTTCCATATATTTCCTCAAGCACGCGCGCCTTATCGGCCTACGGGGGTATGTAGAATGTTGTGAATATAGCGGACGTAAACTCCCGGGGAAGATAGAAGGGACGTATGTTTACAGTTAGTAGCTCCAGGTCCGGTGAGCAGTGTGTTGAGATAACTGCGGCATCCGAATGGGAGTTAACCATAATGTAGACCCCTCCGCCTCTTCGTTTTCCTGACTCCGAGGTTCTGTCCTGCCGGTAGATGGAAAAACCAGCTGGCGTAACAGCCATGTCCGGGATAGTGGGATCCAGCCAGGTCTCAGTGAACGCTAGCGCGCAGCAGTTGGCCCGCTGGAAGTTAATCCGAGCGTGAAGTTCGTCCAATCTAGTGATTGAACATTTGCAAGTAAAATCCTCGGTAACGGTGGATTGCAGTATCTTGTCCGAGATCTACACAGAATACCGGCACGTTTTCCCCTCTTCTTTCTCCTTCGCCGCCTGCGTATGAGTAGACAAGTCGACGGTAGGATAGTGGAGTCACAGCAATCGCTCCGGTGAGTGGAAAAATAGTCTGTATCCAGTGATTTGCGTATGTCCAACAGTGCTAGTCGATCATACTGTATGAGCGACAGTGCAGAATGTACAGAAATAAAAACTAACAAAACAGTAATAAGCCAAAACCTGTGTAGAGTTAACAGAGCCATTGTCCATGCGACCATCCTCTACGGCGCATAGCAGGATATTACAAAGCTCCAGTCTGGGTTTAGACCCTATCATAGTACTGACACTGCACAAAGGTCCAGTGTGGGTTTAGACCCTATCATAGTACTGAGACTGCACAAAGCTGCAGTCTGGGATTAGACCCTATTATAGTACTGAGACTGCACAAAGCTCCAGTTGGGGTTTAGACCCTATCATAGTACTGACACTGCACAAAGCTCCAGTCAGGGTTTAGACCCTATCATAGTACTGATACTGCACAAAGCTCCAGTCTGGATTTAGACCCCATCATAGTACTGACACTGCACAAAGCTCCAGTCTGTGTTTAGACCCTATCATGGTACTGAGACTGCACAAAGCTGCAGTCTGTGTTTAGACCCTATCATAGTACTGAGACTGCACAAAGCTCAAGTCTGGATTTAGACCCCATCATAGTACTGACACTGCACAAAACTCCAGGCTGGGTTTAGACCCAATCATAGTACTGAGACTGCACAAAGCTCCAGTCTGGGTTTAGACCCTATCATAGTACTGAGACTTTACTTGTGAAGGTGATAAATGACCTCCAAGTATTATCTACCAAGGCTGTGCTTCTGTTTTTGTGCTTCTTGACCTTAGTGCTGCCTTTGATACCATTGAAAACAACATTCTTCTAGAAAGATTGTAAACCTATATCGGGCTACGTGGACATGTTCTAGCGTGGTTCAGCTCTTCTATCAGAAAGATATCAGTTTGTATCTGTGGATCTGTGCACAAGATGGAAGCCTGTGTTTTAGAAATAAAGAATTGGATGACAGCAAAGTATTTACTTATAAACTCAGAAAAAACAGAACTGCTAATTATAGGTCCCAAGAAACAAAGAGACCTTCTGCCAAATCTGGCAATTAACATAAATCGTTTTACAGTTATATCAGAAAAAAATCTAAAGGCCTTGGTGTTACACTGGACTCTGATAACTCTTTTGACAAACGTAAAACATATCTCAAGAGCAGCTTTTACCATCTCCGGAACATTGCAAAAATCATTGTTTTTGTCAAGAAGTGATGAAGAAGAGTTAATCCATGATTTTGTTACTTCAAGTTTGGAATATTAAAATGCTCTCTATTCTGGCAACCCAGACAAGACCCAAAAAAAACTTCAATTAGTGCTAAACATGGCTGCCAGAGCTCTGACTAGAACCGCAAAATTTGATCATATTATCCCAATTTTAATCACTTTACACTGGCTGCCAATTAATGCTTGGGCTGATTTTAAAGTTCTACTGTTGATATAGTGTAGTCTGTCCCAGGGGGCTAAAAGAGAATGGCGGCACTGTTTGATGAACCACCCATGCTGGCTTGCCTGACCACTCAGAGGCTGAGTCACTGGCCTGTTTATGTTGCCCCATGATACCCTACTCTTGTGAAATGAGAGTACACTGTGTGGACTATACTCAACCCTTTTTCAGGGTGGTTGCAGTCTGTTGGTGTCATTTTGGTGGTGTGGTCTTGGCAATGTGGGTGGGTCTGAATCAGGGGCGTCGTGCCCCCTCAGATTTTTGAGCCAAGTGGATTTTCCTTTTAATATCAGTATTTGTAAAAAAAGTAGGTGCTTCTGGTCTGAATCATGCCTGTTTACTCCTGAACAAGGTTTTGTTGGTGCAGAACCACATCTCCAGTCCCCCCCCGTCTCAGCCCCAGATGTTATGCTACAATAGTTTATGTGCCAGGGAACTAGGGTCATTCTGTCCTTTCTCAGTCCCCACTTAAGTCTCATTGATATGTGACCGGAGATGAGAGAGAGTTTATATATTTACTGAAGTACAAACCTAAGGTATGCCCACTTTAATATTTCTGATGTGTAGTTGATCCTAGGAGGACCCAAACTCTTGGAACATTCATCAAGACCATGTGGCTTGATGACTCCTTCCTGTCTCCATCCTGTGCCCTTCTCGCTGTGCTGTCACTGCTGTTGGTGATCACGTTTCTGCCTGGTGACTCCAGCTGTACATCTCCACAGCACGTCTTATTGTCTCTGCCCAAGACAACTGAATTGTGTTGATGCTACACAAAGAGTATTGTCACAGCCCACCCATTCCTATCTCCATTTATGGAAACTAACTGATGAACTATTTTACCTTAATTTAATGGGCAGTGTACCTTCAAATCCCCCACCTAGAGAACTGGCCACCCCTTGAGTCTGGCCACATTCTAGGTTTCTTCCTAAGTTCAAACTTCCAGGGACTTTTTCTTAGCCACTGTGAATCACTTGTTGTTGCTTGCTCTTGGGGGTTTTAGGCCGGGTATCTGTCAAAGAACTTTGTGACAAGTGCTGTTGTAAAAAAGGCTTAATAAAATGCATTTTATTGACTGAAATTAGATTGATAACCTACACATTTCAGAGCAGCACTAACTTGTCCCTGTTTTATTGTAGGAGGAAGTGGAGACTGTCCTGAAGCTCTTAAAGGAGAAGATGGAGGACTTTAATAAAGTTAAACAAACCTGTGATCTAACAGCAGAACTTATTAAGGTAAGAATAAAGGCACTCTCCTTCTGGTCTAAAGACTAAATCCCATTGTCCCAGGGCAGTAAAGGGGACAGCGACCCTGTGTTTCCATCTCTTGGATTAAGTGGTTAAGTGGGTGTCCTGACTCTGTGGCCATTAACTTGTGTCCTGGCAACTTAATTATAAAATACGTTCTCATTCAACTTGCCTGATTAAATACTGATAACTCATTATTTAATAATAATATCTGCAGACCCAGGCCCAACACACAGAGAGGCTGATTAAGGAGGAGTTTGAGAAGCTTCACCAGTTTCTACGAGAGGAAGAGGAGGCCAGGATAGCTGCACTGAGGGAGGAAGAGGAGCAGAAGAGTCAGATGATGAAGAAGAGGATTGATGAGTTGATCAGACAGATATCATCACTTTCAGACACAATCAGAGCCACAGAAGAGGAGCTGAGAGCTGAAGACGTCTCATTCCTGCAGGTAAGGATCAATATCTTGGTGATCAGTAGACATGATTGATATGTAGGTAAAAGGTAACTGATTTGATTTCCATTCATATGAATTCTCTATATGTTGTCTCCCTGCAGAACTACAAGGCCACCATAGAAAGGTAAGTGATCTGCCTCTTGTGTCCCTCTCTTCTCTGTGGTTCTGAACCCACAGCAG
>JACXGM010015689.1:0-15132 GCA_016801145.1 Umbra pygmaea
GTTTACACTCTGATAAGTTCTACACAGTGCACCCTTAACTTGGATAAAAATTACTTTCAGTAGAAAGTATTGATTGATCAGTGAATCTTAGGTAATTGAAAGACTATTACAATTTTTACATGTTAGTTGATACCAGATTATTTCTCCATTGTAAATTAAAAAGCTTCAGTGTTGAGGGCACAAGTGTCTTTTGAATAATGGATATAAGGCACTTCACTGTAAGACAAAGCATGACCCTTTCAGAGGCCAAAAAAAGCAGACGTAAACCCCCTTAGCCCTAGGAGGGTTAAGGCTGTAGTACATAAAAACACCTGTAGATAACAACTCACAAAGAGTTTACGGTGCAATGGCGGAAATCATATAAGAAAATATACAGCTCTGGAAAGAATTAAGAAACCATTGCAAAATCATCAGTGTCTCTGGTTTTCCTATTGATAAGTACGGTATGTACTTCAAATTAACATTTTTGTTTTATTCCATAAACTACTGAAAACATTTCTCCAAAAATCCAAATAAAACCAATAATCTTGAAGGCAATTATTTGCAGAAAATGAACTGGTCAAAATAACAAAAAATATCCAGTGTTGTCAGACCTCGAATAATTCAAAGAAAATAAGTTAATTTTCAATTTTAAACAACACAATATTAATATGTTAACTTAGGATGAGGTCAGAAATCAATATTTGTTAGAATGAAAATAATAATAATAATAATAATTGGTTTTCATGCATCTTTGCATGCTGTCCACCAGTCTATCAAATTGATGTTGGGTGACTTTATGCCACTCCTGGCACAAACATTCAAGCATCTCAGCTTAATGGCTTGTGACCATCATCTTCCTCTTGATCACATTACAGAGGTTTTCAATGGGGTTGATTAAAAAAAATTTGCAGTGGTCTCTTAATTTTTTTAATGCATTAATCCATTTAAAATGAAAATTGAGATTCTGAATGGACCAGATAACAAAGAGACCAGTTTCAAAAGGTATCATGGAAAAAAGGTAGAAAAAGACCCGTGCCCATTCAGATACGAGATACCCATTCCATACCAAAGTAGAAAAAGAAAAAAACTAGGCGACTTTGATAAATTGTAAACAAGTAATAGCAGAATGTGCCGAACACCAGAGTACTTAATAAGGTACATTCTTAAAAATAACCTTGCATAACCAAGTAGAAAATAAGTTAAAATATTCATTCTGTGAGTTGTCTAATCACTTTGATTCGCTGTCTGATAGCCAAGGAAACCATCAGTTATCAGTTCCCTCGCAATTGAGAATGAGGAGATGTCATCACGAAACAGCGCCCCTCCCCTTTTACCATTTTGGGATGATTCCCGCCAGCACTCGTTCATTGCAGGGGGGTAGGCTTGGACCTGGAAGTTGAAGCAGCCCTGGGTGGATTCTGATGCTACCTGGCTATCACCTCACATTAGCATTCCATAGACTCCCATTCATTCTAGGGTCACTTTGACAGTGAATTAATTTACATCTGAACCGTTTAAAGACTCTATTTGAAGAAGCCCATATAGAGTCTCAACCTGAGTGTGATAACGTAGATGTAACGTGAGCAACGTCTATGAAAGTTGTAATTCTTCTCATATTCTTCTTGCCCCTTGCAGATACGTGAGAGTTCCTACAGAGCATGAGTAGAAAGTATTTCCAATCCATCAAAACGTTGCTGAAATAAATTTGTTCTGATGCTTTTCATGGACTCTCTATGGGCTTCTCTCTTGACTGTATGCCTCCACGTCCCCCGATTGCCTGTGAGCGTCTCCTGGACAATATGGTAATTTCTCTACTGTGTGACAGAAAGTTGCGTGGTTATGACACACCAGTTAGCATATTTTCACAAAAACGGATGCTACGGGGCCATACAAGGTAATGGAGCTTTTTAAACATTGTCCTGTTTCCTTAGAAATAAACAATGTGAAAAAAACGGCTCCAGTGTCACACACGATTGTCATGGTAACCAATGTTTTTGGATGGGCTACCTTGCCCCTTCCCATATAGTTTTTCGGTGGCTACCAAGTAAGAGTATAATTTTGAATGCCAGATGAACTTTGAATGGGGTTGTCCATAAGCTCTTGTAAGATATGAGATCATCTCACTCTGGCGAGTTGCTTTTTTGCTGTTGATGAGAGGGACAAAGAGAGAGGTTCTCTGTTGATTGTTATTTGATCGGGACTGGTACATTTCCAAATGTAAACAGATGTTCATCTAATCACAGATGTGCATCTAATTTACATAAATGCACAAAAATATTCAGGAATTATCTATTGGCGTTATAACAGGAACGAAATGGCAATACAACAGCGAGCTCTGGGTAGCGTTCAAGACTGACACAATCATTACCTCAAACATTTCATTAAAGGACAATTCTGGCGCAAAATGAACCTATGGATTAATAACACATGGGTACCGAGTCGACCGTTCTCTGGGATATGTTTTCATGCTAATCGAATGTGCCCAGTTTTAGTGCATACTGATAATTACCTTATAACCCTTAGGTTCATTTTGCGTTGGAATTGTTCTTTAACAAAGGACGAGTCCATCAGGTCCTTTCGGAACATAATACTGTACATACAGTAACTGCACGTAAGTATATAAGACACCGCAATTATAACAGATCCAACCCAGATCTGAGAAAAAAGCATACATTTTGGACCCAGACCCGTTCGGGCCCCGGGTTGGACCTCCGATTTTTGGTTCTGGTGGAAGGGTGAAGACCTACTCTAATATCAGGAAGTACAATAAACACAGAAGGGAGAGATGGAATAATTTAAATGAATAAAGCCAGAAAAAACAATTAAAAAAAATAACACTAACCCTAACCCCAATACAAATTAGCCATATATTCAGCCAACAGCAGAACTGGTTTGTGACTTGCAGAAAGCGTTGTACTGTACGTACATCTTTGTTAACTATCTCTACTGGTGTTTATTTTAAGAGTTGATACACATGTTCAAATGTATTGTTTGTGGTAAATGTAACTAACTATACATCTCAACAATACTGTAGCAGTGAAGAAAATAAACAATGATTTCATTATGTAGAGAGGAGGAAAGACTGGTCTGATGGATGTCTAACTTTTATTTTGTCAGAGCAGTTCAATGCTTATTATATATGAAACCACTCTAATGGTTCATTCTCCAATTTTTGGAAAAACATTGTGTTATGAAACTACATAGTATAATCATCTACACTTTTAATGGAGACCTACATTTTCACTAAACAAACAAATATGAAAACAATGCAACAATACCAATGAGTTTTCCAGTTAAAGTTCAAATACGGACATCAGCCATATTAAATTATTAACTAAACCCTAATCAATGGATTTACGATGATCACAACACACATATGTACCTTGAACTTTGAGAATTTGTTCAATATTATCAATTTGAATGATTTCCATATATACAGTAAACTGGTCTGTAAAATTTCTGAAAATATTTGCATTTTGGTTTAGTCAATTGACTGATTCCTTTTTATTAACTGTAACTCAGTTAAAAATTGCATGTAATTGAAATTACTGCATTTACTGTATATTTTTGTTCAATAAAGTTTTGGATGAAATGTCTTTAAAGTCGTACGTGTTATATCAGTTAGAGAGTTATAACACAATGTCAAGAACAAATCTAGTAATGATAGGTGAGGACTGCAGGCATCGTTTTGATCTTAATAATAATAATAATATTTTAATCATACGAATGTCATCTATTCTTGGGATGGGGGATCAGACATTTTTTTTTTTCACGGGGCCCAGGATTACTTGCTCTGGCCCTGCATCTGAGTGCCGATGGAGCTTTTGAATGTTGAACTACCTTACGAGTAGTGGTGTTAACCCCATGGTCCAGGCCAAAGAGGCAACTTAATCATCCCCAGCTTTCAACTGCCCCCCCCCCTCGTAACCACTCTCCAGATCATTGCTGCAAACATGAAAATTTTCTCATTCGTTGGTAAAAAATAATATAATATAATAAATCTACAATAAACCTTAGCAAGTAAGTTGGGGCGATGCAGTTGGCAGCATCACCTGGGATGAGGGAGGCATTATCAGAAGAGTTCTCATCATACTATTCTGTAGATACTCCCATGTGGAGGGCCCAGCACATACAAATATTTAGTGTGCCTTTTCACGTGGCTTCCTGATTGGATTGAACATCCAAATATTTCAGTGGCTAGCTGAAATATTAAACTCTTTATAACCTGCTGGGAGATGCATTGAGACAGGCATGTAGATCACATTTGGATGTTACTAAATTGGAATTGGAAAAAGTATAATGAAAAAGAAAAGCATGGGGTCCAGTTGGCGTAGTGAGCTAAGTCGCTGCATTGCACAACAGTCTATGTCATAATAGTCATTAGTTCGAGCCTGACTAAGGGTTCTCTGACTTTCCCCGGGACTCCTGCACGAGGCAGTGCAAATTGGCATTGCACTGCCCTGGTTTAAGGTTAGATAAACCAGATTATCTATCCTGCCACGTCGCTCTCCAGCAACTCGTGTCCAGATTGGGCGCCTGTAGGTTAAATCGCGAAAGAATAATTGGTGAACGTAATCATCCCATGCATGATCCGACTAAAGGCTTCCGTGTTGGATTTGCAGTGCAAAAAGAATAGGCAGCTGGGCGACATCTGGTTGGATGAACCCTGTGCATCCCTTCGCCATCCCACAGATCTGTCCAAGGAGTTGCGGAGCTGCACAGTGCATGTCTGAGGTCCAGTGTTCTGGTTTGATTTCCACACAGAGTTTTCTTGGCTTCAGAGTTTAAAGTTTAAGGCTGATCACATTATATGTTGGAAAGCAGAACCATGTGGCTCTGGGCCCAAGGAATCAAGATTAAATTAAACAGCAAACTAGTCAACAAGGCTTTCCCATGGGCAGTTTGAAATGGTCGCCCTGCGTCTCTGTTGACGTAGACCTCATGTGTATTACATTCAGGCTTCAGGTCTAATCCAAGCGAGAGACGTATTGAGGTTCCCACAGTGGACATCTGGACTACCACTCAAATAATGTTCCCACATTCTGCTCTATTGCTACCATGATCAGGCCCCAGTTGTCCAGTCTGTTGATGGTGGTCGTATGGATACATGTCATGGATGTTTCTCCATCAGGAAATTATGAGGGCAGAATAAAACATTATTGGTGTTTATGTTTTTCTTGGAAATATGTTTTCCCCATTCTTTTATGTCAGCCTTCTTGCGGGAAATACATATGTAATTAATTTGCTAATCCTAATGGCTAAATAAACAACTGTGCACAGATAAGGATTTTATTATTTTAAATAATCCACCAAAAATATTGCCATGAAATGGAGCATACACAAAACCAGAAGAGGTTATGTTCTAGTTATGTGCCGATGTTGCCTCTTCATTTTGCCTGATGTTGTTTTGTGACAAAGATCTAATCTAATAAACTGGTCCAGCTTAGTCATGTTTTCTAGACATTGTCTTTTCAGGACCTGTATATAATTAAATGGATGAATATATGTTTTTGAACATATTCTGTCATGGTATCGAGTTATAGGGATTCCTCTGGCATGTTTATGTTGAGACCATGACCCCATGTGAGTTTATTTTAGCAATTGTTCTTTTAAAACTGTACACGCCAGACGTGGAAAACCCATGTTGTTCTTGTGATGAAGACTGTTCTACACACAACAGTATCAGTCTGATGTACTGATATATCTCATTGGTTTTGTTCTATCTCTGTGTTTAAGCCCCGCCTTTGGCAAACCGTTATTTGACCAAGTTAGACAGGAACAGTGCATAACACATAATTTGTTCAGGTATTTCAGTCACTGCCTGCAAAATCTATATAATACAGACTACCCATTGGAGTTTGCTTAAAAATTGGGTAAATCATCTAGAAATAACACTGAACATGTTGTGTATTTTGTCAATCAGGAATGTGTGTTATGAGGTCCCTTTGTCGACCCTGCAAGAAGTGCTGAAACAAAACTGCAGTGGCCAGGTCCAGTGCCATAGGATGTCCTAGGTACAGTCATTGTGTTAGTCTTTGTGCACTGTGTGACTGCCACACTGTTTTGTTGTGATTTACTCCATTCGGGTGTTCATAACAGGTATCTTTACACTGACCGAACACCACCGTATTAAAGACAAATGTATACGTTTACAATGGCACTATTACAGGTTTATGGGTGGATCGGCAGTGTAAATAGGACCTATATGTAAATATATCTATAATTATTTATAGACAATCCATAAGCCATTTGTTATTCCTGTAAACATTCTTTGTTTGACGTCATTGGATGTGATTCCGTGCGGTGCAGGCGTCTGTTTCGTGACTGGTGATATTTACCTGTTGTCCAGTTTATCATGAAACTGACTGGTATGACTCAAATAGCGCCTGACCTGGTACATCTAAGTGGCACTTCTTGTTAGATCAGTGGTTCCCAACCCTCTCCTCGGGGCAACCCAGACGAGCCATGTTTTTGTTTTCACCCTGAAATGACACAACTGGCTCAATAAGTCAACTACACATTAAGCCTTTCACTAATTGAATCAGGTGTGCCATTTCAGGGTGAAAACCAAAACATGGCTTGTCTGGGGGGCCCCGAGGAGAAGGTTGGGAACCACTGTGCTAGATGAAGAGTTCCATTCAATTTTGACAGTGAAGGGACAGAGTGTATTTTGAGGTGGATGAATGTCATTTTTTACCTTCGGTTACTTCGGTTACAGTATTTTGGTGGTCTGATATGGAGGCCAAAAGACATCTGGCCTCCCGAGACTGGCTTTTGTAGACTCCCTGTACCTCAGGCAGGTCAGCGGGAGAACTAGTTCTACTAGTTCTATGCATTTACGTAGGAGCCTCATAGCTGCCTGGAGTCTCAGTCATAACTCAGATTACCCTGCATGTGATTTAGCACAAGATCTATCCAGTATTCCAAATATGGTGTGCTTTCTCACAAGCTAAGAGGGGAATTTTTGTACTGTAATTAAGATATCCACTGCTACAGGCGTGAGAGGGGCGTAGCTACTTGATTGTTAGTGTAGCGTGCAGTACCACGATCTGGTGACGGCCCTGCCTGCAGGATGACTTTTCTACGGAAACGTAAATGCATTGTAATTTCTCAAAAACAGCACGTAGATACAAACATTTAAATTTTTCCACCATGTGCAGATTAACTAACACCAACACGTTTGTTTTCCCTCTTCTAGATTGTCCTTCCTTCCAAACCGAAGCTACAGTGACAACAGCAGGAGGATTTTATCCAATGAGATAGAATCGCAGGAGTCCACGGCTGGACTATAGCCCAGAGAGATGACGTTATGCCCACTTGTGTTTCACACAAGTGGAACAAGTGAAATATTGTCACGACCATGAGATTGTCAACTGAAGGACTTGAGAGGACTGCAGTCCGATTTTTGAACAGGTTGAGATTTATGGAATTTACTGCAAGAAAGGACTGACCAGTCATCCTTGTTCCCCAAGCGAAGACTATCAGACAATAACGATACAGGAGATCAAAACCAGGTCATAGTGCCTGTGGACAGTTGGTAATTAACCCCACGAATCCCAAGGATGCGCTGGCGTGTCCTAGACTGTAAACATTTTTTGTTTATGCTACAGACATCAGGGGTTGTACCATTTGTTTCACATCCATAAACACCAACCATGAATCAGTGTGCTAAAGCTAAGAAGAGCTACACATTTGCAAAAACATCTGTCACAATGTTTTGAAATATAAATGATTCAAAATCATTAAAAACAGACTCTCGTGAACACATGCAATTTGTTTTTCTTTGTTATGAGCCACACAAGGAGATATTCTAAATTAAATAAATTACAATATTGGGACATAATGTCTGTTATACTGTTAAGCACAGTTGTTGTTCCAAGCTCAGAATTCCACTCAGTTGTCAATTACATTCTTTTCAGACTTCGAAATATTTACTATCAGGTTGTTTGGCAGACTGTATTTTAGATGGATTTTGTCTTGAAGGACAAAATATCTACATTTACAGATGCAGCCCAATTCTAATGTGCCAAGAAGTGCTTGGTGAGAAACAATATGAGCTGCTTGTGTAAACGCGCTTTGGCTGAATATGCAAGCAGCTAAAACCGGTATATTGCTGTTTCTGCATCCCATTCCTCTTAATAGAAGATGGTCTCTCCCATTCCTCTTGTTAGAAGATGGTCTCTCCCATTCCTCTTGTTAGAAGATGGTCTCTCCCATTCCTCTTAATAGAAGATGGTCTCTCCCATTCCTCTTGATAGAAGATGATCTCTCCCATTCCTCTTAATAGAAGATGGTCTCTCCCATTCCTCTTAATAGAAGATGGTCTCTCCAATTCCTCTTGTTATAAGATGGTCTCTCCCATTCCTGCTAGTAACTTGTACAGTGTATTTTAAAGATGCACTCCAGAGCTTGCATTTTAGCCTTTTATCCACTAGTGTTGAAAAGTAGTGCTTACAAACAAAAACATGTCCCCGTTTTTTGGATGTTATGTCATTAAATTGTGTACTGCTACATGTCATACATGTATGTTAAATTGTTAAAGTAATAAATGTATATTTCCGTGTAAACTATATGGTACAAATGTGTTGTGCTTTTGGTCCTGGAGTGCATCTTCCAAGACAACTATTAGTTCTGTTTTGTCAACTACTTTACCATTTAATGTTTATATCCTGTTGTGACTATGACAAGAAATACTTAAATTAATCAAAAGGCAACTGATGGTATTAAACAAACAAGACTCCTCAGAAAATATGGCGCAATGAGGTCTTGTTACTATGTGACCATTGTTATAGTCTTTTTTTCCCTTTTCTTTTATTGCATTTTGCTGGCCGTTCCATTTGTGATGACAATACACATGGAATTTTCATCATGTTATGTGCCAAGAATTTGGCAACTAAAAATGTGCTTCTTACAATGTCTTTAAACACATTCTATCCCACTGGTTCAGTCTGTTATTCTTAGTCATTGCAGTCTGTTTAATTTGGTCTTGTAGGCTAACCATGTAGCCGAGATGACTTTGTCTCAAATAGTTTTGATTCATATCTCATATTGTCATACCCCAGTCTTTAAACTTGCAAACCGTTCAATGTTTCATTTACAAAAGGACCAAAAGCATTCCAGAATATCTGGGCACTAGTTGCAAAATGAGTAAATAACATGTATTACTCCATTTCCCCCCCAAATGTATTAATATTATTTTTGTATTAACATTATCACAGCAACAGTCAGCAGACTTAGCATGGTTAAAGTCTTCACATTGCTTGTTCAACCAGGACGTCTACACCAGAATCCAAACACGCCAGAAGGAGTGCATTCTCTAGATTCCACCTTGATTGGTCACAGGCAACCAAGCAACCAGAAGCAGTCACTAGAGTGCAAAAGGAAAGGCAACAATTGATTACTAGCAACCACACCTGGATGGTGCTGCTCAGTTGCACTCCCCTCAGAGGGACCCCTGAGCTACTTTTGAGAGCCAGATTCCAACCATGCACTCCCAGTGATCCAATCATGTGTGAGGCAGTGACTTTACCATTGTTCCAATAAGGGGTCAAAATGCATTGTCCAGAACACTCAGGTTTTGTAAGTGCCATACAATACAAATTTTTCTTTCCCATATTGCTTGAAACCAATTTTTTTGTTTTACTTTAATTGGGCTCACCTAGCAAACTAATTATCACAGGTGCCTGAGATTGATTTCAAAGATCCAAAGAGGCCAGAAACACAATACCATCCATGGTTTTTATTGAAAACTAAATATTTAAAGTTTATGACACTTAATTCTAATATGCATAATAATTTGAAACAGTATAATATACATGCATAGTTGGAGACTCAAGTCACTGATTTAGACTTAAGTTAAACTTATGTCACCAATACATTTTTTTGTAACTTGCGATGTTTTCAAGAGACTTGACTTGGACTTTTAGTCATAATGGGACTTGTGCCTTGGACAGTAAATATTGAAAAGCTAAAAATAAGGGGAAAACAACTGCCTTCACACCATGTTTTGGTCAGGCTCTGAGTTCGACAGCTGAAACGAATAAAGTTGAAAGTTACCTAGGTAATGTTAGCGACAGTTCTCCTCAGAGAAGTGAGCGGGAATTAAACAGCTAAAATGGCAATTGGAAATGCACCTGTTCCATTTGTAATAGATTTTGGCTAAGAAGGGAGCATAAATGTAGCACAACATCAAACTTCTTGAGCCACTTGGAGAGAGACAGAGAATGTGTAATATGTGTACCTCGTCTAGGCTCATTGGTGAAGTGTGAGAACTGCTCTGTCAAGAAGAGGACAAATTGCAAGATAGAATATTGTGTAATGTGAGCACTACAGAAAATGTTGTAGTTGGTAAGTCGTGTAGTGTTTTCCTGGGAGAACCGATGGTCAGCCTCAATATGAAAGCCAGAACCTAAAAAAGTGTCCAAGATTGAGCACTCTTCCTCTGGCAAAAAAAAAGAACATTCAGCAATGTCCCTGAAGAGGTAAGATTGTACTTTAACCAGATCACACATAAAAAAGTAAAATAAATGTAGTGTTTTATTGCCCTCTAAAATGACTTGAGACAACTGCCCCCTAGAGTTTAAGGTTAATGGATGACTTGAGACAACTGCCCCCTAGAGTTTAAGGTTAATGGATGACTTGAGACAACTGCCCCCTAGAGTTTAAGGTTATTGGATGACTTGAGACAACTGCCCCCTAGAGTTTAAGGTTAACGGATGACTTGAGACAACTGCCCCCTAGAGTTCAAGGTTAATGGATGACTTGAGACAACTGCCCCCTAGAGTTTAAGGTTAATGGATGACTTGAGACAACTGCCCCCTAGAGTTTAAGGTTAATGGATGAACACATGCATGTTGCTGGTCAAAACATAGACATTTATATTCAAGTCCAAGGGAAGGCAGGGAAATATATAGTTTAATATGTATGACAGTGTAAAGTTTACATAATTATACAAATCAGTCTAATTGAATTGTTTGAGTGAAACGTATGTGAAGATGTGTCTTAAGCCCATGCATAATGTGTAACAGAAATTAAACAAAACCATCATTCTGAAACCTAGAGGACCAAACATGTTTATTCAAAACAAACACACACACATACATATACATATATATATATATAAACAAATACAGACAACAGAATACGATTTACAAAAAATAAAATCGATCATTGTGCCACCCAGGAAAAACAATAAAAAGTCCCCTTTGACCTATCTACAGAATCATTACTATAACAACCCAAAAAAGGTAAAAGTATCAGCAAATAAACAAAACAATAAGCAGAGTAAAATGACGCTGGTTACCATACCTGAGCCAACAACGTAAAATACAGCTTGCAGTTCTACCCCTATACCCAGGAGGGTATTGCCAATTGAAAAACAACCTCTGAACGTTGAAATTTGACCATCACACACAGCCCTTTAAAATTAGTGTCCGTCGTGAGTGAATCCAAAAATGTCCTTCGCTGTCGAATTCAAAACAGCATCACTTGTCTTTTTGGACAGCGCACTCTGGAGGAATTAACAATTTTTCAATTACTGCCATCAAAACTGAAACGAGTAGTTTAAAGGTCTACCACGGGTAGTTAAAAAGGTCTTACAGTGAAATCAGAGTAGGAGATGTCAACTGGCGTTTTCCTCTCAGTCCCATTGTGCTCCTGCATGGGTGCTCTCTGAGTGCTGCTGTTATCCTGGACCCTGTTTTTCTGCATCGCATGGGAGACAAGGAACAAACCTGGGTCTTCAATAAAAAAAAACTTAGAATGCAGCACACTGCATTGTCCAGTCTCTTCTCACACCTCTAACCAAACTGACAAATTGCACATCTGCAGTGCATCCCTTAACCGCAATTACCAACGATTATGTTCTAAAAGCAAGATGGTTTTTGTATTTGCCCAAAAACATCGATTTGTCATGCACAAGCTAGGTAGAGTGAAGTGTCAGAATATAGTTGACTAAGTGGTTGCCCAACTAGAATGGCAGAAGATGGATGGAACGGTGTAAGCACAAGAAACAATAATGTTCTGCAGTCTTAATGCTGGCTGGGAGGGGCTCGGTACCTGGGCCAGAGGAGGCTTGGTGCTGGGCAAACTGATGAAGGTGCTGGATGAGCTGCTGCTACTACTGCTGTACGATCGCATCCTGACTGGCTGGTTAGGAGTCTGCTGACAAGAAGGTGATCGGTTTAGTCTGCATTATGTAACTTTTTTTTTAAAGACAAAGTGCTAAACTGTTTTAGAATAAGTAAACATCAGCAATTAGCATACTGGATCCAGGGGCTGAAATATAAAATCTAGTAATACAAAATACAAACAATATTAGAATACTAAAATCATAACTTCACAATATCTAACTAGTAACCAATGCATAGTAAACAAAATAGTAAATGTGTATTTTTATAAATTAGTTACATTGTCCCTCTCTTCAATAAAAACATACATGAATATACAATTTTTTTATCTGTGAAGCTCGTCGCCCCAGAACAGATGGATGGAAAGTTACACAGTGCATCTGTAAGACTTGTCATTAACAAATAAGGACACCCAAATAACACTGCATCCTCAGGGGGCATTGGCTCTTTTACTACCCTTCCTTTAACCTTTTGTCCATCGAGGAGTATCCTTTCAATGCCATATCCAACAGCATCTTGTCTCCAATCCAGAGATCGACCAAACCCCCCTAATATTTTGTTTCCATTTTACAAAAACTATAGAGTATGGGAAATATGAAAACATATGCTGTATAACAATTAACATCAGGGCCTACCAAACAACCGCTGTCCAGTTTTCCAGCATTGAAGATGCAATCAGATTTATGTACAAAACATGATAATTCACCACAACTTAGATTGGCTGTATTGTTAAAAAGTTCTGCAATGGGTAATGCTTGTAGACCCGGAAAAACTAGTGTTGCATTTCAGCCAGTTACTTTACCTTTCTGATCTTGTTGGGGGTGGGGCCGTTAGCCCCCCCATGCATCCTCTTTGTGGGAGTTTTAAATGGAGTCGTTGCATCTGCCTTCTTTGTAATCTGCAACTTGAGAGATGAACAAAACCTCAGTGACAGACCAGTCAAAACCAATAACTAAACCCATTAAATAATGCTGACCACTGTAGTATACATTCACTGATCAGCCATAACATTATGAATATTGTGTAGGTGCCACTTTTGCCACTAAGACAGCCCTGTTCCGTCGAAGCATGGACTCCATTAAACCTCTGAATGTGTGCTGTGGTATCTGGCACTAAGACATTAGCAGCAGAGCCTTTAAGTCCTGTGAGTTGCGAGGTGGGGCCTCCATGGATCGTACTAGTTTGTCCAGCACATACCACAGATGCTCGATTGGTTTGAAATCTGGGGAATTTTGAGAGCCAATTGAACACCTTGAACTCATTGTTGTTCCTCAAACCATCTGAGTGCTGTAAAAGAAAACGTGACTCATCAGACCAAGCCACCTTTCATTGGTGGTCCAGTTCTGATGCTCAAACGTCCATTGTATGCAGTGGACAGGGGAAGGGCACCCGGACTGGTCTGCAGCTATGCAGCCCCATACACAAACTGCAAAGCGCTGTGTGTTCTGACACATATCTGCTGGTTCAGCAATTCAAGCTCCAGTAGCTCATCTGTTGGATCAGACCACACTGGCCAGTCTTCACTACCCACGTGCATCAATGAGACTTGGCTGCCCATGAACCTGTCGCCGGTTCACGCCTTTTCCTTCCTTGGACATCTTTTGAAAAGAACTCACCACCGGGAACTACCCACACGGGCTGCCGTTTTGGAGATGCTCTGACCCAGTCATCTAGCCATCACAAAATTGCCATTTTCATAGTTGCTGAAATGCTTACGCGTGCCCATTTTTCCTGCTTCGAACACATCAACTTTGTGGACATTGCTGCCTAATATATCCCACTCCCTGACAGGTGTCACGATAACAAGATCAGTGTTAATCACTTCACCAATGGTCATAATGTAATGGATGATTGATGTATATTTTTAATTTGACTTATATAAAGAGGTATGTTAAAAGAACCAAAGGGGGAAGGGACAGGGGGCAATTAAGCTCATCTTGCCCAGGGGCAGAATGACAGAGCCTTCACGTTTGCGGTGGTGGGATTAGAACTGAGGACTCTTCAGACACCAGACAGATACCCTAACCACTATGGCCATCTTTTATTCAAGTTTAGCACAGGAACATTTCCAATGGGTGAAGTGGTGGAGTGTAACACCGCTAAGAGAACGTGAGGCTGGATGTCTTTACCCTCAATTCCACAAACTCTAAACAGGTAGGAAAACACTCCTGGTTTGGGGAAAGAAACTCGGTACGCACAGCAGCACGTTCACTTTTCTCCCTGTTCCTCTGCTCCTTATGCTCCTCCCACTGACTGGAGATGTAGGTCATGACCCCCTGGCCCCGCACCAGGAAGGCAGATCCATGGTCCTTCTCCCAGGCCTCAACCCCCGACCTCAGCTCCTCCTCCAACTGGTCAGATCACAAATCAAGGAGAATCAACGTCACATTTCATTTGTCCACAGCCATTATACAGAGGACAATTGCCTCACTGACACCACTGTATAAACAGCAGTATGTGTGCGCTGAGAACAACCTTAAATAAACTGATAATTGGATGCCCCAATGAACAGCTGTGAACAGAAGCGCTGCTGATTAAACGCTCAATTCCAAAGTGCCTGAACTCAGCAGGGGTTGTTTGTTTCATCACCGTCAACTGTGGCTAACATGTTTTGGAAACATTTCATTTTAAATGTTTAATGACTAATTCCAGAAATACATTTTAAAAACAGACTAAAATGAATGTTGACCATTAATTACATTATTAGAAGGACATTGACAATGTTTGTCGAGCCTCACCTTCGGTAACATCTTCTGAACTTTAACCTTCTCTTTGGCCTCCTTTAAAAGTGCTCCTCCTCTGTTGGAGAAGCGGTTTGGATCATTGGCCTTTTTCTGCAGACACAGTGGATTATTAGATCTTATATTTCAGCAACTCACTGAATATTTAGCAGAAACTATAGCAGCTCGTTGTCATGTGACATGAAACTACGACATTGTGTATCTACCCTGTGATCATTAGTGATGGTCAAAACGAGGCATTTGAAACATTTGAGACATTTGTGTGTCGAGGCTTCTACTTG
>JACXGM010015690.1:0-21087 GCA_016801145.1 Umbra pygmaea
GATGTCATAAGCTTATGAAGATATGCTCGCTAACTATGTGTTATCTGGTATCAACCCGAGAAATCGCGGATCTGTTCGGTGTGACACAATGCATGATTCAGAGGAGATCGATTTATCAACCTGAGAGATCTCTAAATCGTGCTTTGTGACACACCAAACAGATCCGCGATTTCTAAGGTTGATAGATCTCCTCCGAATCGTGCTTTGTGACACACCAAACAGATCCGCGATTTCTCAGGTTGATAGACCAGACAACACAAAGAAAAACATAAACACAAAAAAACAGTGCTCATTCGGTTTCAAACTAATTAAAACTTTGATATCTATGTCTAAATTTTGAAGATCACTTATCCGCCCGAGTATTTCAATCAATGGTCAAACATATGGTGCTGTGTGTTTGAATCTGTGAGATAACCACGCCCCATTCATTTGAATATAACAAATTGATATTATGAAATGTGTCATTATGAAATAAGAGTGCCTTGAAATAAATAAATGTGGAATTATGAAATAAAATTCCCCTGAAATAAATAAACGGTTTCCTTTGAAAAACACCATTATGAAATAAAAAACAATTTAATATTTTATTGGACTGCGTTTATATATTTATATTTAAATATTTATATATTTATTGTGTCATTTATTTCAGGACTTATTTCATAGCCATATTTATTTATTTAATATTGACAAAAATGGCTTTCCATAATTACAATGCTTTCAGTTAACACAATTGAAGGAAATTCAGATCAATTACATTTTATTATGTAGAAGAATATCTACGTTGGAATGCAGGGACGTGCACAGACAATTGGAGGGGCTATTGCTCTAACATAAAAAAAGGGCACCCACCCGCAGTCACTTTCTTTCTCATACAAGCTCAAAAAAGCAATCAACATTTTTAATACTACATTTATTTACAGTACTATACCACAGTTATATAGTACAGTTATACCACTATGCAACTACAAAATTTGTGTATCACTGTAACGTTCCCCAGATCCTCTTTCCTGAGAACTACATCTTCCCCTTCCTAGATTGCTCAGAACTACAATTCCCATAACTCGGACTCAATCACCCAAATTCCATTCACCTGCTCTCACCCAGTCTGTATAACACACACACACACACACACACACACACACACACACACACACACACACACACACACACACACACACACACACACACCATTGCCTCTTCGGAAGTGCTCGGAATGAGAGAGAGATGGCAGCGTGGAAGGAGACAGGGCGATGGGGAACAGGTGTATAAGGTGGTAGTGGTGTTTGCAGCCCCGACGAGGAAAATGTTCCATCCGGTGTTGCTTACGGCAGCGATTAGGGATCAGGTTGGTAGGGTTGAGGATGCTAGGTGTTTGAGTGGTGGTAGGGTGCTTATTGTGGTGGGTAGTGTGGCTCAGAGGGATAGGTTGCTAAAGCTGGAAGTGCTGAATGGGGGTAAGGTGAAGTGTATGGTGCCTGGGAGTGCGGTGAAGGTGAGAGGGGTGATCACGGATGTACCAGACGATATATCTATGGAGGAGCTGAGAGAGGTGGTGTCGGGAGGGGTTGTGGTGGGAGCGAGGCGGTTGGGCAGTAGGGCTTTGGGGTTAGGTGAGTCCCACACTTGTTCTTTTCTAGGGTAGTGGGGTGTGTTGGGTAGTGGTGGCTTGGGTGGGCTGTGTACGGCCTCGCTCTCCGGTACTGTTGGTGGCGGTGTATGCGCCTTCAGTTGGTTGCGATCCGCCATTAACCCCATAGAAGAAGAAGAAGAAGATTGCCTCTTCGCGAGGTATTGTAAGTACATTTTGTCTTTCTACTGAGCATTTATTCTTGGATTGTTATTCTGGCCTGACCCGTGCATTGTTTCTTCAGTATTGTCTTTGGATTATCCTCTGTACCTTCACCTGATCAGTTCCTGCCTTGTATCTGATTGTTTTGATTGTCTGAGAACCTGTTCTGTGTACCGACTTCCGCCTGTGTGACTGTCTGATATCTGTACCAACCTCTGCCTGTTTACAATCCTGTACAGAATAAACATTATTGTTTTTTTTGGGAAGTGAATCATTACAATCACACATTATAACACTGCTACCAATGATGAGTTAAGTGTTGAAATGAAAGCATTGTTATTGATGTGATCAAGGCAAGATCTAAATTTCTCCCATCGAACTGTAAAGCTACCTCAATGCTCAGCAGAGACTGTCTCCTAAAGAAACGTTATAATATTATTCTGAATAAATTATACAATGTTTTAAATTAAGATAACTATTGTCCACATAATATATCTATCTCCTTATACTTTCACTGACATGGCCCTTTTGAACTAACTCTCCAACACTTACCACCCTCATTATGTATCTGTCTGATTAGTTATGTGATGCTCCGCATGCTCTCCCTCACTCTGTGGTCTGGAGCCTTGTGGTAGGACCTCATCTTGAATAAAATTATTAGAATCAGAATTCAGTAACTTAAACTACGTATAATGTACTTTTCACTGCTAAAAAACAACTGAACAATTTAATGCAACCAGTTGACTTTAGACAAATGCTTCAATCAATGATTCTGTTAGACTTTTGTTATGATTTAGTACCATAAATAATATTTGTTTATATATATGGATATATGTTGTATGAAGAACAATTCCAACACATTATAAAGCCTTTGTGAACTGTTACCTAGTAGAAGTATTCAACTTTTTCTCCAGGATCTCAAATGCTCTGTGAACTGGAATGTTTGGGGTTAGCCATTACATAAATTAATGCACAATGCTATGCATAGGACAGATACAATATATTGTGCATTTATTATGGATTGTAAAATGTGTTTTTATGAGTTTTTAGCCTACTTAAGCGTCTAATAAAAGGCCTACTTCACATGAAATTAATATTGTAGGATGGTTGTTTGACATTATCAAAATTAAACTATCAAATGTTTCACCTGCAGCTGGCCTGCTGGCAACTTTGATCCAGCTCTGCAAAGCCGCAGTTCTTTAAGTTGCTTCCTGAAGCTCTCGCTTTTTCTGTCTTTTTTGTTTGGAAGGCAAACTTAAGCACACAAAAAATAACATTAGGCTATACATGTATATCAAAAAAGAATACCAAGTTTATTGCGTTAACCAATTGGGACATTGCTTTATCATCTCATTAGAAAATAAGCCAATGCGACTCCTATCAGCTTCCACCCGGCGTAACATCTGCTTGTTGGTTGAAATGTCACGTAACATTGATTGTAAACAATGTACAGTATAATCTAGCATGATTCATTTCAGGCAAAACCATCCCATCCCTGAGGCTATCTTCTCTACAGAGTGCACAATGGTGTAACGTCAGTTACCGGAGTTATTGTAACTCCAGTTCTATGAGTGGAGTGGAGCCCCATAGGGGGAGCTCTAGCTCCTAGTGGTTTATCCCTCCTGCGCAGCAGGTTGCATCTGAAAAAGTTTGCATATACGTCATTTCCTACCGCGACCGCGCCAGCTATATAAGGGGTCCTCCCCGCCATGACATTCTCCCGAAAAACGTAAGCCGTAATCCGGAAGAGTAATCAGGCAAAAATCCCTATGGGGCTCCGCTCCACTCATAGAACTGGAGTTACATTAACTCCGGTAACTGACGTTCTATATCGTAAAGCTCCGCCCCATAGGGGGAGCTCTAGCTCATAGTGGTTAAGGGCGGAGCGTAGCGCTGTCAATGTCCCCCTGATTACTCTCATAGAACCAAAGGTTCAAGAATAACACAAGGGAAGGGGCTGAGAAGAAGAACACCTAAAAGGTGAATCCAAACAGCCGAAGACAATAAACAAAAAATACTTGACCTGATGCAACTCACCGAGTAAAACAGGCAAGAATAACAAACACACTGTAGAACCTGAGATAGATCCCCTCTCGGTCAACTCTAACCCTCCTCCGGGAACACAGAACGAAAAACTGTGTGTCCAAAGGTAGAGGAGGAAACATCCATTACGTAAAATCTGATGAAGGGGGATGGTGAAGACCATGAAGCCGCCTCACAGACCTCATCCACTCCCACACCACCGAGAATAGCAACTGAAGTTGCAACACCCCTCGTGGAGTGGGCTCTAAGTCCCTCTGGGGGAGTCAGGCCAGAAGAAACGTAGGCCAACTCAATAGCCTCACACAGCCAATGGGCCAATCGGCCCCTGGACAAGGCATTACCAGCCCTCGCTGAACCATAGCACAAAAAGAGTTGCTGAGAAGATCTGATGTGTGCAGTCCTGGCCACGTACATACTCAACGCGCGTACTGGGCACAGGCAGTGTAAAGCCCTCTCCGTCTCACTCCGGAAGGGAGGGGGAGAGAAGGCGCTGAGTTCCAGAACTCTAGACCTGTATGTAGTTCTAATTACCTTGGGAAAAATGGCTGGATTGGGCCTCAAGACAGCTTTGCTTCAATGTCCATTAATAATGCAGCAACTCGGATGAACTGAGAGCGCACATAAGTCACTCACTCTCTTAGCAGAAGATAATGCAAAGAGTTGTGCCTTCTTGATTGACAACAATCTTAAGGAAATCGACTCCAGAGGCTCAAAAGGAGGTTTCTGTAATGCGTTCAGAACCACGGACAGCTCCCATTTAGGGAGGTTGGACTTGATCGCACAGACGTAGTCCCGCAGGACTGAGGAGTAAGGTCATGCGAAAAACACCAGTTTTCAAAAAGTTTCCATCTGTATGTGTAATTCTTCGCAGTAGAGGCCACGCGTGCTCCTTGAATAGTGCGAATCACATTCAGTGGCAACCCACCGCGACTCAGCCTCTCCCGTTCAGGGGCCAGACCCAGAGGGGTTGCGATAGAAAAGGCGGGGAAAAAAAGAGTTCCCTGAGCCTGAATCAGTGCGTCCTTGCGATGAGGAATCCGCCATGGATGAGCACAAAGCATCTCCACCATCTCCGGGAACCAAGCAGCACCTGGTCTCTCCGGAGCGATCAGAATGACCTGTGCCCTTCCCTGCCGAATTCTCTGAATCACGTGTAGCAAGCGCCAGGGAGGAGATAAAGCGTAAAGGAGGCCCTACGGCCATTTCCGGCACGCGAACACATCCACTCCTAACGGAGGTTTGTCTGATGGTTTCAGAGAGAACCACAGTGGACACTGGGCATTCTCTCTCGAGGCGAACAAGTCCACCCGAGCTCTGCCGAATCTGTGCCAGATCAATTCCATGAGCTCTGGATGAAGGGACCATTCGTCTATCCTCGGGCCTCCCCTCGACATGAGGTCCGCCCCCACATTCAGTTTCCCTGGAATGTGTGAGGCCACAAGCGATCGAAGATGGGTCGACGCCCATTCCCATAATTCGACTGCCAGATTGTGCATAGAGGGGGATTTCACCCCCCCTTGTCGGTTTATGTACGCTACCGTTGTGCGGTTGTCCGACCACACTCGTACATCCTGGTCAGCTATTAAGGGCGTGAAGTGACGTAGGACTAACAGAACCGCCCTGATCTCTAGACGGTTTATGTGTTCTGAGTGAGAGGGCCAAAGTCCCCCTATAGCTCTGCCCAGGCACGTACCTCCCCACCCTAGTAGGGAAGCGTCCGTGTACACAGCCAAATGAGATGTGATCCTGCCCAGAGGGGACCCTAATCTCAACCTGGCTGAGTCTCCCTAGAACGACAGGTCCCTGCCCAATGACGCGGGGATGGAGAGACGATAATGACGGTCCAGCCCCAGTTTCGTAAACCAACGTTGCATCCTGCGCATGTGCAAGAGACCCAACGGCACTACCACTTGAGCGGCCGACATCAGACCCAGCAGTGTCATGACGCGTCTCATTGAAACTTGTTTGAGAGGTTTGCACCTGCCCAGTTCCCGGACGAGAGACTGAGATCTGTCTTGGGATAGACAGGCACGCATTCTTACCGAGTCTAACCGGAGCCCCAGGTAACTCACTTCCTGAGAGGGCCACAGGGAGCTCTTTTCCAAATTCAGAGCGAACCCCAGAGCGGACAGGTGAACCATGGTCTCTGTAACGTGAGCAATGGCTAATTCCACGGAACTGGCTAATATCAATAAATCGTCCAGATACGCCAGAACTCTGATGCCCTTCTTCCGAAGGGGCAGTAGTGCTGTCTCCTCAATTTTGGAGAAAACTCTCGGGGCCAGAGCGTAGCCGAAAGACATTCGCCTGTATTCGTAGCATTTCCCCTGAAATGCGAAACTAAGGAAACGCCAATGTTTTTGCGCAATATCGACATGAAAGTAGGCATCCTTCAGGTCTATACTCGCAAAGAAATCGTTTTGTTGAACGCACTCCAACAGATGTCGAACTGTCAACATGCAAAATTTCCTCTTGAGAATCGATTCATTCAGGATTCGGTCTCATCCCTCCAGATTTCTTTGGAACTTGGAAATAGAGGGAATAGAACCCGCTCATCTCGGCCCCGGGGGCAACCCGAGCAATCGCTGCTTTCTACAGTAGTTGAGAGATCTCTGTCTCTAGAGAAAGTAATTGATCCTGTGATGTCACACAGGTTTTTTTGATTCCCTGGAAGGCGGGGGGAGCGCAGCGAAACTGAAGGGGATGACCCTTCTGTAGAGACAGTCTTAACCATTTCGGAATAAGGCATCTCGCCTGCCACTCCCCATAATGTAGGGACAGTGGCTGGGCCACTGATTGGGAGTTCGAGCAGAGGAACTGCTGGAATACTAGACAGGCCCCGACCGCCGCTCTGGCCAACCCGGTCTCGGGTGGAAGAGCCCAAGGAGGGCCTGCAGCCAAAGGGCCGGTAGGCGGCGATCCCAGGGTCTGTTGTTGCAGGCATAGGCCCTCGATGGCAACCTGAAGAGCTAGAGTTGGTGTAGCCAAATAGGCACCCACCAGACTCCGAAGGAGAAGAAAGGCGTGCAGGTAGCCCAGACACATAGCGCGAGTGAGAGAACACATTGGGGCGTGACGACGCTGCTTCCTCTGATGGATATACGACAGGTCATATCGTAGGGAGAGGTTATCACAGTGAGAAGGAGAGGCTCCTTCAAACCCATGCAGAACACTGCCCGAAGTAAACTGGTTACCTGAGGGAGCACCGAGATGCTGCTGTAACCCTCCAGGGAGAGAACGAGCAGGACCAGAGCTAGCTAAAGCATGGGGTTGAGGTAGCCTAGCCATACCTTGAGAAACGGAATAGCCGAGGGCTGCCGTAACTAAACAAGGAGAAGGAGGCAGAGGAGACGAATGATACATTTCAACATGTTTATTGAACTTAACTCCGTCTCCACCCAGAACGGGGTTGGAGAGGTCAGGGTTAGGGAACCCCTCCCCAAAATGTCAATGTTTCCGCCTCTTGTTCAGTGGCAGCATGGAGATATTCCAGGGCGCCTGGCGATTACGTTGTTGCGCACCAGGGCACTGAAGTTGAGGTGTAGGCACGGGCTGAGCGGGCTCGTGCACGGAGGGTGTGGGCATGTCTCGGTGACGAGACGTCCTCTCACTGGATTTAGTAGAGGACCTGTGGCGTTTCTCCTGCTGAGACCTGGGGGGCAGCTCCTTTAGAGGAAGCAGAGGGTCTAGCCTTACGGTGGACAGGAAAGGAGTTTTGGAGCAATTTCCTTTCCTCATCTTCTCTCGCCACCCTCGCCGTAGCCTCCGCCACGGATTTGCCAAAGAGGGACCCATGCTCGATGGGCGCGTTTAGCAGAGGGAGCTTCTGGGGCTCTCTCAGTGCCGTCGCCGATAGCCAAAGGTGACGGTGAGACACCACTGAGGTAGCCATAATGCGGCCTGAACAAATAGCGACAGCCTGGGCCATCTGTAACATGGCGGCTGAAGCTTTCCCGACCTCCTGGATCTCAATTGGGGTGAACGAGCTCCGCCCAAGGGTGAGAGAAGCCAGTACTGAAGACAGCATGGCGATGTTAGAGGCCGCCCCGCCAGATTGTGCGCCCAGAGGAGGTCCGAGGCGAAGGTCTCGTCCTTCGCCTCGGTGAAAACGGGCTTCTTGGTGTTGGACCAGGCCGCCAAGCCACTGACCAGGTGAGCGGCCAGTGATTGGTTGAGGCGGGGAATACCACAACGGACTATCTCCTCCCTTCCAGCGACGTCGGTGAACGGCAGGTAGCCTTTCACGGGAGCAGAGATTTGAAAAGGAGCTGACCAGGAACCTTCCAGATAGTCGGCTAGGCCCACAATAGGAGGGGGGGCGGTTCTTTGGAGGAAGATGGCTGGACATAGATGTTAGTCTGCCAAGACCTCTTCGTCTCCTCCTTAGCAGCTGGAGGGTAGGGGATGCCGAGTCTGTCAGCGGCTTTACGCATGATACTGGGTAGATGGTGACGGAGAGAAGGCAGAACAGGTTCAGACGCCACCGGCGCTGTTCCCACCCCACCTTCCTCAAACTCGGAGGAGTCTTCCTCCTCTACCTCGCCAGAAGAGGAGTCGGTCCCAGCACGTGGCCCCACCGGGGCCAATGGGACCGACTGCGCTCCCGCGCTCGGAGATAGCTCCATAGGGGCTACATGAGCACGTGGCGCAGACTCCTCACTAGTCGAGGGCAAAACCTTACCAGGCTCCTCCACAGGAGCAGGCTCGTTGAAGAAGGCCTCCCTCCTAGATCGTAGTTTAGGAGGCATGGCGGCGCAAACTGAGCATGCCGGATTAGGGAGCAACAGGGCCCTCGCGTGTTCAACAGGCCACACAGAAACCGTGGGTCTCACCGTCTTCGGTGAGACGGTGGCAACGA
Organism: Umbra pygmaea; assembly: GCA_016801145.1. Lineage (NCBI taxonomy): Eukaryota > Metazoa > Chordata > Actinopteri > Esociformes > Umbridae > Umbra > Umbra pygmaea. The sequence continues at coordinate 8,691 of JACXGM010015690.1, forward strand.
CATGCTCTGTCGAAAATGCTGACTGGGAAAGACATGATGATGAATTCGACGCAGTGTAGATCCTGGATACACAAACTAACGTCGTCGTTGGTGATGCAGCTTCGAACCGGATACGGCTGAAGAAAAAGGGAGAATGTCATGACGGGGTGGACCCCTTATATAGCTGGCGCGGTCACTGGTAGGAAGTGATGTATATGCAAACCTTTTCAGATGTTTGCATATACATCACTTCCTATGGGGCGGAGCTCCACGATATAGAACGGCCCGGACATAACATAGCTGCCTGCTGCTGGTACATAGGCTATTGCTTTGGTTCATGTGTAACCTAGCTTGACTATACATCAATATAGCCAAGGTAGCGCGACGTGATGCAAACATTACAAACTGAAGATGCCATTATTCGAGACACAAGTGGATATCTTTTTTTTATGTTCACAGGGCATTTGCCGTTATCTCCATAACTTCAAAAAGTCACACGAAAGCCGAAGGGTTTTCCTTCTCCATCACTCGCATTGCACAAGTGTGCAGGGTTGCCAGGTAAAACATAAAATTATAGCCCAATGACTACTCAAAAACAGCCCAAAATGCCTTAAAACTAGCCCAATTTGTTTACGTTGCCACAGAGTAAAACATTCCAATACTTTTTTCCACACTCTACATAAATGTGATTTTTTACCCTATTCTCTTAATTTCATATAATGTCATTGACTACTCTCCCTCTCTTTTATACACACCATGCAGTAGCTCCTCTCATACCTGGCACAGGCTGCACCATACAGCCTAAGTAACATTTATTTATTTAAAGGAAAATGCGGCAGCTGTGGTTGGTTAAAAATAGCCCAAAAAACCGCAATCCGCGACCCAATATATTTTCTACCGTCAAATTGATTTAAAAATAGCCCAAATTGGCTAGAAAACCGCAGACATGGCAACACTGCCGATGTGAGAAGACAAACAATGTCATGTGACTAGGGGGAGAGGGCAATGCAATGCTGAGGTTTTGGTGACCAAAGAATTAACACAAGACTGGATGATATCCCGATTTAATATTTCATTGAACTTTACTAATGATGGGCGTATTGTATTGATGCAGTCGGAAAAATCAGAAGTTAATTTAGGCCCTTTCTTCAGAGGGGCAGATCAGCCAAACAGGGCAAACAGGCTGTTGCCTGGGCAACAATAGCCCGTACCTGTGCACGTCCCTGTTGGAATGCCATGACTTGATTTTCCATCCGATATTTTCCAGCATGCTCTTCCGTATGTTGATATTTCAGAATTGTTCTATCATCCTTGTTTTTTTGTTTATATTGACCAATTAATTTGTCAAAATGTAACAATTAAACAAACACATACATTTCTCCAAAGTAATATATCATGTAATTAAAAATGTTTTTGCACCCACTATCATCATGACTGTTCAGATTAAAGCAATTCTGTTTTGCTGTTACACTTAACACCAGATGCCAAAATACATAATTTTTTATGCTTGCATGTAGGGTTGAACTATTTTGTTAAAGTGGTTAAACTCCCAAGTTTCCCAGAAGATTCAGCAGGGGATTTCTTTGAGAAATCTGAGATGTTTGGTCTACAGTTGAAAGTCTGGCAGACATTACTGACTGGCAAGTATACTAAGGAAATCAGAACTACTACATAAGGAAAACGATACAAGAGTAAATATGTAACGTTTGTGATGTTGTCCGAGGTACTCGTGAGGGACGAAGATTTGAAAATGACATGGCAAAACTTTATCTAGTAGGAATGACACTATTTTTTTAGAAGTCTTGACTAAATGATTTTAAGTTCATACAACAAGATTACAACAAATTATTTAAAACAAATTAGATTTTGTTGGAACAATTTAATTCAACTTTTAATTTAATTACGTTGTCACACCCAGTTTGGATGGGCTGGGTTTAGTCCCCTTTTCCATTATCTCTTGTGTATAGGTTGCATTTGCTTTTGTTCAGTGTTTACACGGTGGTTGAGTTGTATAGTCTGGTTATTTGGTTGCTGCCCAATGTTTTCCCTGCTATAGTTTCTCCCCTATGCATGGTGTTGTGTTTGGCTCCCTCTTGTGTCTGTTTCAGATATTTTTGAGTAGGTCTATGTGTGATGTCATGTTAGTTCCCAGCTGTCTTGTATTACATTATTAGTGAAGTGGCATTTAACCCTCATGTTTCTGTTACACCCCTGTTCGTCAATGTTACTGTTATGTGTCTCTGTGTTTGATCTCCAGTGTCCCGTGTTTGCCCCTCGAGGCAGTGTTTGTTTTTTGAGTAAGTGTTTTGGTTAATAAACACGATTGGATGATTGTACCTTCGCGCTTGTCTCTGCATATTCGTGGGATACGTGACAGATTGACAAACCTTAAATAACAATGAGACAGCGAAGGAGCAACCGCCCCTTCAGGGAAAGCCTTCCTCATTTCCCCAGGGGAGGAGACGCTAAAGGGGATCTCCGCCAGATTAACCAGCTAATTATGGAGCATGCCTGTGCTATGGGCTACTCCTCGGAGGAGGTTGAATACGACGCCGAGGGAGTAGCCTGTTTTGGTTTGAGCGGATGGGCTGAAGACGCCTTTGACGGCAGCTGGGAGGATGTGGAGGACTGTGACTCCTGGGACGAGAAGAAGGACGTGTGGGAAATAACCCTGGAGTGGACTGGAAGGGCCGTTCGAAGGATCTCACCACAGCTAACTCCACAGCAACCTTCGATGGCCTCAATTTCTCATGGTAGGGCTTCCTCTTCTTTCGTAGGCTATACCCCTAGTTCTCCAGCTAGCTGCCTTGCTAGCTCTCAGGTTGGCTACCCATCTAGTTGCTCTTCCATGTCACAGGCTAGCTTCATTAGCCCCACTAGCGTCCAGGCTAGCTGTAGTAGCCCTGGTAGCTCCCCACTTGGTCAGGTTCAGGGTAGGAGTTTCCTACGTAGGACCCCCCGTCTGACTAACAGCCCCGGTAGCACCGCTAGTCCCTCCAGAGCCCAAGTTAGCTCCGTTAGCCCCGCTAGCTCTCTGGCTAGTGGTGGTAGCCCCCCTAGCTCCTCCATGCTACAGGCTAGCTCCCCCACTAAATCCCAGGCTTATGGCCCTAGTGCTACTGTTTCAGCTCCTAGGCCTTCTGTTTCTGCACCTAGGGCCTCTGTTACAGCCCCGAGCACCCCAGTTGTTGCCCCCAAGGCTACTGTATTAGCCCCTAGGCCATCTGTTTCTACTCCTAGGGCCCCTGTTACCGCCCTTAGGGCACCTGGTAGTACCCCAGGCCCCGCTAGCACACAGGCTAGCTCTTTTAGATCCCCAGTGACACCACAAGCTAGCACGCCTGCTAGCACCAAAGCTAGCGGTGTTCCTAGCGCCAGCAGTAGCGTTGTTAGCGCCGCAAGCTCTCCTAGGTTACCAGCCAGGTCCCCCAGTGCTCCCTTTCTGTCCCATGTTAGAGACCCCATACCCAGGGTAGGGTTGGTTAGGGGATTAGTGAAGAGGCAGGAGAGTAGACCTCTAGCGGAGAGGGACAGGGTGGCCCTCGCAAGTTCCCAGCTGGAGGGTCCGGCGCTTTCCTTCGCCCTGTCCTTGTGGGAGGCGAACCACCCTTTCCTGGAGGACCACCGAAGCTTCACCCGCCTGTTACAGGACATGTTCGGGCCTCCCCGCAAGAGGGTCACCTCACCACATTCTCCGCCGCCGCCAGACCCTCCGGCAGTAGTCTGCCCGCCGTCAGACCCTCCGGCAGCAGTCTGCCCGCCGCCAGAACCTCCGGCAGCAGTCTGCCCGCCGCCAGAGCCTCCGGCAGCAGCCTGCCCGCCGCCAGAGCCTACCTCCGGAACCCCTGCTCAGCCGCCGCTGACCTCCGGAACCCCTGCTCAGCCGCCGCTGACCTCCGGACCCCCTGCTCAGCCGCCGCTGACCTCCGGACCCCCTGCTCAGCCAGGGCTCCCAGACACCCAGACACCCTGCCGCCAGGGCTCCCAGACACCCTGCCGCCAGGGCTCTTAGACACCCTGCCGCCAGGGCTCTTAGACACCCTGCCGCCAGGGCTCCCAGACACCCTGCCGCCAGGGCTTCCAGACACCCTGCCTGTGACAGGGCTCCTAGACACCCTGCCGCCCTGGCCACCTGACCTGCCTTTCCCCGGGCCTCCTGAACGGCCTTTCCCCGGGCCTCCTGAACGGCCTTTCCCCGGGCCTCCTGAACTGCCTTTCCCCTTGCCTCCTGACCTGCCTTTTCCCAGGCTGCCTGAACTGCCTTTCCCCTTGCCTCCTGAACTCCCTTTCCCCTTGCCTCCTGAACTGCCTTTCCCCTTGCCTCCTGAACTGCCTTTCCCCTTGCCTCCTGCACTGCCTTTCCCCTTGCCTCCTGACCTGCCTATTCCTGGGCTGCCTGAACTGCCTTCCCCCGGGCTGCCGGAACTGCCTTTCCCCAGGCTGCCTGAACTGCCTTTCCCCAGGCTGCCTGAACTGCCTTTCCCCGGGCTGCCTAAACTGCCTTTCCCTGGGCTGCCTGAACTACCAGTCCCAGTGCCATTCCCTGCCACTGTTCCAGTGCCATTCCCTGCCCTTGTCCCAGTGCCATTCTCTGTCCCTCCAGACCCAGGGCCCCTCTCTGTCCCTCCAGACCCAGGGCCCCTTTCTGTCCCTCCAGACCCAGGGCCCCTCTCTGTCCCTCCAGACCCCGGGCCGCCTTATGTCCCCCCTGTCCCCGGGCCGCCTTCTGTCCCCCCTGACCCCGGTGCCCTTCTCTTGCCCACCCCGGTGTGGTGGGCGCAGGGAGGGTGCTCTGTCACACCCAGCTTTGGATGGGCTGGGTTTAGTCCCCTTTTCCATTATCTCTTGTGTATAGGTTGCATTTGCTATTGTTCAGTGTTTACACGGTGGTTGAGTTGTATAGTCTTGTTATTTGGTTGCTGCCCAATGTTTTCCCTGCTATAGTTTCTCCCCTATGTATGGTGTTGTGTTTGGCTTTCTCTTGTGTCTGTTTCAGGTATTTTTGAGTAGGTCTATGTGTGATGTCATGTTAGTTCCCAGCTGTCTTGTATTACGTTATTAGTGAAGTGGCATTTAACCCTCATGTTTCTGTTACACCCCTGTTCGTCAATGTTACTGTTACGTGTCTCTGTGTTTGATCTCCAGTGTCCCGTGTTTGCCCCTCGTGGCAGTGTTTGTTTTTTGAGTAAGTGTTTTGGTTAATAAACACGATTGGATGATTGTACCTTCGCGCTTGTCTCTGCATATTTGTGGGATACTTGACATACGTTCGTTCAATAGCTTCGTTCAATTAGTTCCCTGCATGTTTAACTTCACCATTCTGTTTGGGAAAACTTTCACAATGCCGTTTGGCTAAGTTAACCCTTCCCCGAGTGTTTAACTTCACCATTCCGATTTTGAAAACTTTGACCAAAACTGCATGTTACCTTCTAGCAACAGGATATCATGCTGGCAACAGGAACAGGGACAATATGACCAATTTCTGAAAACACTTATGATTTTTTTCTCCATAATATGACTTTGCTGTTAGTTAGATATTGTGAAATGTCGATTTTTCTATTCTACTTTTGTCAATATTTTGTATTATTTAAGTTGATGTTTTTCTTCCCTGGATCGAATATGATAATTCCTAACTAATCCTAAAACACAGTTTTTTTGTCTTTTTTGTAGTTAAACACAAAAAAGACACACATTCTGAATGCTGATTCGCTGCTTTTCTCCACAGATGACCAATGCGTGTCATTCATGGAAAAAAGAGGGAGACAGATCGGGCAATGTGTAACGTTTGAAGCATAATGAATAGAAAGGCCTTTGGACTGTTTGGTGTGGTCATTCGATTAGTACACAACAAAATGGTGATTGTGACAACACCCGTCAGGGGGGCATAAAGTCAGAGCCATTGAGAGAGAAAGTTGCGTCAATGGAGGGTAAAAAAATGCTACAGTCACGTGGTTCATGGGTCTTTCAAAAGTTCCAAGCGTGTGATTTTAATACATTGAAGTCTATGGAAAAAGCTGTAACAATAGCGATTTTTGGTATGATCTATAATATGAAAGTGCTGTAAATTGATTATTTAGATTGTCTGTAATATTTACAACATAGCATTGCAGCATATTATGGTAAATATTACATTTACATGAAATTTAAAGGTTACAGTGACTAATGGCAGGTTGCCACCTAATAGTCATATTGATGAGCTGCTTTAGCTAGCTATTCACTGTATCATACCACGAAAACAGCACTGTAATCTTGTTTACTTTTTGTGCTTTCAGATAACGTCAACAAAGTTACACTGTAAAACGAAATCAGTGAAAATTATGGTAAAAAATATATATATTGGTAATTTGCTGCCAGTACATTTTCAATTATTTTACGGACATTTCCTTCAAGACAATAACAGAAAATACTTTGTGAACACAGTAAATACATGTTAACACACAGATTTGAGTTTTACTCAGTGTTTATACATTTTTTTTCTGTTATTGTCTTGAAGGAAATGTCCATAGAATAATAGAAAAATTACTGGCAGCAAATTACCAGTACGTTTTACTGTTTTTTTCCACAGATTTTTTATAGTGTAAGTATTGATCAATCCAGCTTCTCTTCAAGTGCTTTGAATCAAATGACTTGCAACAGTTGAGATGTCACACTGTCCCAGTTTGGTGTCACACTGTCCCAGTTTGGTGTGGCAGTGGACTGAGAGATTGGACTCTTTATATATTTTAGGTTTATTCTGTGTATTTTAAGTATTCAGTTATGCTTGTATTTATTCATATTATACCAGTGCAAGGCACTGTAGTTTTGAGTTTCTGTACTGTCTCTTTAAGTTGTAGATCTGATTAGTGATTGCCTGCAGCTGTGTCAATTTGTCTTTCTATATAAGCTCTAGCCAAGCAAGGGTGTGGTCATTGTTTATCTGTTCATTGTGTGGAGAGGCTGTCTGGGAGCTACTGTATTTGTAAGTTGTGAAAAGAGTGTTGTCGGAGTTTGGAAGTTTATGCGTACACTCTTTACTTGTATGTTAGCTGTCAGTGTTTATGCCACTGTGAGAGCATAGTAAGCTATATAAGTATTCTCGTTGTGCAGGAAACATACAAGAACCATCTATTGCTCTGGTCTCCCTCCTTCAACTACACCACACCAAACCTTGACATGAGGGCAATCGAGTGTACAGCAAACAGGATGATCAGTGTACTGTCATTTGTTTTAGTTAATAGTTACAATCAAGTGTACAGCAAACATGATGATCAGTGTACTGTCATTTGTTATAGTTAATAGTTACAATCAAGTTTACAGCAAACATGATGATCAGTGTACTGTCATTTGTTATAGTTAATAGTTACAATCAAGTTTACAGCAAACATGATGATCAGTGTACTGTCATTTATTATAGTTAATAGTTACAATGAAGTGTACAGCAACATGATGATCAGTGTACTGTCATTTATTATAAAAGAAGTTACTTGACAGCAATGCAAATGTCATCAATTTATGTTCAGTAAATGGCTGTTGTTCATTAAGTATACCTTTATTGCTGTAGTACTTGAGTCCGGTCTTGGATTCGAGTCCAGACTAGAGGCGGTTTTTCTATGGTCTCGGACTTGCCTCGGTCTCTGCCACTGGTCTTGCCAAATATGGCTTTTAGTCTCGACCGAGTCCAGGTGTCTTGAAATAATATTGGAGGGAAAGTTAAACACTTGCCACCTGATAACCAATCTCACACTAGATTATCTTTGCATGGCCCCTCATCTGCGTGCCCTGCTAAAGTTATTGCCATTCATTTTCATTGATTCACACACACTGTAACAAATAACAATTCCTGCCAATTCTGCAATAATCAAATTTGGTTATAGAAATCAACATGAATTTCTCAGCACTGCATTTAAAAAGAAACACATGGCAGACTGCAAATTCTGCAAAGCAACAATTACAGAAACCTGTGGGACAACGTCAAACTTTGTAAGACACCTGCAGAGACATCATACATTACGGTAAGTGACAGTGGAGAGAACAAGTATTTGTTCTCCCCACTGTACAACAGCCTCGAAATTTGAAGGATCTGGAGAAGGTCAAAATCCCTGCTGCAGTGTGTGCAAACCTGGTCAAGAACTACAGGAAACGTATGATCTCTGTAATTGCAAACAAAGGTTTCTGTACCAAATTTTCAGTTTTGCTTTTCTGATGTATGAAATACTTATGTCATGCAATAAAAGGCAAATTCATTATTTAAAAATCATGCAATGTGACATTCTGGAGTTTTGTTTTAGATTCTGTCTCTCACAGTTGAAGTGTACCTATGATGAAAATTATAGACCTCTACATGCTTTTTAAGTAGGAAAACCTGCAAAATTGGCAGTGTATCAAATACTTGTTCTCCCCACTGTACATGCAAATCGAAGCATTACGAATTTTGTAAGTGTACAGACAGTTTATTAAAAAGATAGTTTAAAAGACTGAATTGTTTGCGTGTACAGGCAGGTGCCATCTTGGGAAAACAGACTTGACCAGTTGAACCACAAGCGCTGTGCTACGTGAGTGGAACTGTAAGCAAATTATGTTTGATTTTAGTTTGCATCACCAGCTGTAAGTCTTGGTCATTGATCTGCATGAATGACCAAAAAATCTTTTGCCATGTGAGATTCCAAGTCACAGTTCAGCTCATGTAGCAATGCATTTGTGGTTCAACTGGTCGTGTCTGTTTTCCCAAGATGGCGCCTGCCTGTATATGCGAACAGTACTGTCTTTTAAACTGTCTTTTCTTCCTCTTCACCAACAAGGCAGATGTCCTAGGGTGAGACACCTGTTCCATGGAACTGAGTGATGGACTCCTGATATATATGTATTTCTGTGTATAGTGGGTAGTTTGTGTTTACATTATGCCAGTGTATATACTGAAGATTTGAATTTTGCTACATTGATTTGAATTGGAATGGCCGTTGTATATTTATTCTATTACTATTGTTTGAAGCTAGCGCGATACAACTCGAATATGTAGCTAGCTAGTAATCTTAGAGATAGCTAGCGAGACACAGAAATAAGTTCTGCTAAATTAATAACAACTAATTTAGGATATATTTAACTTAATGTGTATGTTTTATAGTACAGTAAAGAAGGACTAGAACACCTTTACTGTCACGTTTTTTTAAGGTTTAATTATACAGAGAAACCTAAATGACATCAAGAATAAAAATGTAACTAAAGTAATATTAGCATCATATCGCTAACTTCAGATGACTCAGCAGCTTTCCCAGTCTGTCTCCCTTGGTAAACCTCATTTTTTGCAATATAGGTAAGTTATCAATGCAATCCCTAAGGCCACTTTTTCTGTAATCAAGAACATCTTGAATTATCCAGTAAATCCAGGCCTGCCCCCCTTGTCAATTAAGGATATACATCTCCTTAAAACAGGATGTCACAACTATACTATCCAAAATATACATATATAATATAAATGTTTAGTGGAGGATCTTTACCCTTGTCATGTAGTACGTGTAGGTTGTAGTGTAGAGAGAGGGAGAGAATGGCAATCTACAATGTGGCACTTGCTTGTTTTAATAAACAGTCCAGAACAGCATATATAACTACATTGCAGGGTACACATGAAGATATGGCACAACAAATACTCCTATACAGCCTACATACTCTCACAGTGGTACGGACACAGGTAGCTAATATAGGACAGAGCGTACCCATAAAACATAACTCCGTACTCACTTTTCACAACGGTAGCATAGCATCCAAGCTATACTTAGAACGAGCAGCACTCAAACGTATCTCACATCGACAGTAAATCAATGATCACCAGCTCTCTCTAGTTAAGCAGCCTTCTTATACTGTAGCAAAAACAACTAATAGAACACGGCTGAACTTAATTAAACAGATCTACAATACACCGGCTCAACCTAACCTAAACTCTAACCAGGAACTGCTTAACTGGAGGAGCTGTCAAAAGTCCTTAAAGGGACATACCTGGAAAAATATCAGAAAATAAACACCATGCATTTGCACTGAATAAAAACAAGATAAATTATTAAACGTATATGAGTCCATTTCTCAGTTCATGCACGCCAGCCCTCACTGGGCTGGGCATGACAGTATCCCCCCTCAAAAGGCCACCACGCCAGGGAGGTCATACCAAAGGGGAGGGCGGGGGGGGCAAAAACACCTGAAACCATCAGGACCCCCTCCCAAAGCACTCACCCAGGCGGAAGGTCTGCCGGAGGTGTCCGTTGGACATGCAGCCACCCCAAGACGACAGTTTGGTGTGGCGGTGGCAGCCCACCAGACCCCAGCTGGAGGCGTGTCATTGGGGTTAAGGGCCCATGATCAGGCTGGGCAGGGGGCCCTGGGACAGGCTGGGCAGGGGACCCTGGGACAGGCTGGGCAGGGAGCCCTGGTTCAAGCTGCGCAGGGGGCCCTGTTATCAGTGGAGCAGGGAGACCAGCTATCTCCAGCGCTGTGGTAGGCCTGAAAGGCTCTGTAGCAGAGGGGGGCCCTGTAAACATCAGCACTGAGGGGAACCCTGGTATCAACGGAGCCGGGTGAGGAGGGGCCCGTCATGGAGCCGGCTGAGGTGGGTGCTGCCGTGGAGCTGGCTGAGGTCCGGTGCAAACTGCGCTCCTCTCCGGTAGCAGGAAAATGGAGAGAACACAGCTTGGATGACATGTGGCCTCAAAATCTCTGTGGTCTGTACGTGTAGGGTGTGGTGTGGAGAGAGAGAGAGTACGGCAATTTACAATGTGGCACTTGCTCGTTTTAATAAACAGTCCGGAACAGCTGTCAAAATTCCTTAAAGGGACATACCTGGAATAATATCAAAAAATAAACGCCATGCATTTGCACTAAATAAAAACAGGATAAATTATTAAACATATATGAGTCCATTTCTCAGTTCATGCACGCCCTCACTGGGCTGGGTGTGACAACCCTCTTAGAACTAATTATAATTATATCCTTATGCAATCTGACAAGAACAGTTTACAAATTTAGAACCAATTATATTATTTTCCCTATCCCCCGTAAAGCCAAAAAAGTTCATAATAAGATTATAAATAATATCTACCCTTGTTATGAATTTTTACGGCTACGCTTTTATTTTGATCAAAACAAATGTGTAGTTTGTAAAAATGATATTGAAACCATGAAACATGTTTTTTTCTTTTGCTCCTTCACCCAAATATACTGGGCTTCATTCCAAGATTGGCTTGATCTTCCTAACATTGAATTAAGTAAAGATTATGTTATTTATGGTATTACAGTAGAAGAGAGCAAGACAGATTTTATCAGCAATATACTGATTATTCTGGCTCAATTTTTCATCCACAAATCCAAAATTCTCAAAATAACTCAACATTTTATTGTCTTTCAGCAAATATTTTGTCTATACGCAAAATCCCTCAAGTACATTAAAAAGCGTAGAGCACACGATCTTCGTACTCAGGGCCGGCTCTAGCATTTTGGGGGCCCTAAGCAGAATTTGATTTAGAGGCCCCCCCCAAATTAATCAAACCGCTAAAAGAATTATGATAATAAAAACAGTGTAATGAAAAACAAACAACAAAATAACAGTTTTTTAATCTAAGGGGCCCCTCAAGCGGCCTGGGGCCCTAAGCGGCCACATACGTTGCTTATGCCTGGATCCGCCCCTGTTCGTACTCCTTTAGTTGTTGCAAACTTGACATAATTCTTCCTTGCAGAATTGTTTTAGTTCAGTCAAGTTTCATCTTAAGGTCTATCCACAGATTTGCATTTGGATTTAGGTCAGGGCTCAGACTTGTCCACTTAAGGGCATTCACCTTCCTATTCTTAAGCCATAGAATTTCAAGAATTTGGGTGTACTTGGCAGAATCCATTTTCACTTCAATCCTGACCAATTGCCCAGTCTCCACTGAAGAGCAACACCCCCACAACATAATGTAGCCACCACCATGCTTCACAGTAGGTATGGTGAGTTTTGTTTGATGTGCTGAGATTGGTTTTCACCAAACATAATGCTTGTAGTTCAGTCTATAACTTTGATTCTTGGTCTTATCTGACCATAAAACCTTTTGCCACATGGCATTGGAATCTTCCAAGTGTTTTTTTTTGCAAAGCCCAAACGAGACTCTGTGTGTGTCACGATGTACAAGTATTTTATGCATTGTGGCAGTATATATGTTGGATTATATGTGTGGGGCTGTTGTTTGTATTGACAGTGTGTATGGTGTTGTATGTACGTTTAGCCAGCAGCATAGAGCCCTGTATTGCCCTGCTGGTTTGCTTCTAAAGCTAAGCAGGGTTGGGCCTGGTTAGTCCCTGGATGGGAGACCAGTGCTGCTGGAAGTGGTGTTGGAGGGCCAGTAGGGGGCACTCTTCCCTCTGGTCTAAAGATCTTTCCCAACGCCCCAGGGCAGTGATGGGGACTTCTGCCCTGCGTAGG